>CAUYPK010018589.1:0-20111 GCA_963574355.1 Loris lydekkerianus
AGTCAGCTAACCTGTGCTTCTTTAGAGGACATTTGAAGCCATTCACATTAATGGAGAATATTGATAAGTCTGGTAAAATTTTGGGTATCAAGTTTTTTGAAAGTCCAGTGGACATTTTTAATCCTTTCACCACTGTGGTAGTTGGAGTTTGATCAAAAGTTTCTGAGTGAGTTTACTTTTGTGGTAAAGGATTGGGTTGGTCATTATGAAGAATAGGTCTGAGAATATCCTGGAGAGCTGGTTTAGTTATGGCAAATTTCTTCAACATATGAATGTCATTAAAGTATTTAATTTCTCCATCATAAATGAAACTCAGTTTAGCTGGATACAGGATCCAGGGTTAAAAGTTATTTTGTTTTTGAAGATTAAAAGTTGATGACCACTATTTTCTGGCTTGAAAAGTTTCAGCAGAGAGATCTGCAGTCATTCTAATATTCTTCCCTTTGTAGGTAATAGATTTCTTACATCTGGCTGCTTTCAGAATTTTCTGTCATATTAACTATAGTGAAGTTAATTATGATATACCTGGGGGATGTCTTATTCAGATTGAGTTGTGCTGGGGTTCTGAAACTGTCTGCTATCTGAATTTCAGAATATCTTGGCATGTCTGGAAAAATTTCTTTTATAATTTCATGGAGAAGGGCCTCTGTGCCTTGCAAGGCCACTTCATCACTTTCAGAAATTCCAGTGAGGCAGATATTAGCCTTTTCAAATAATCCCAGAGCTCTCTGAGAGAATGATCTGTTTTTGCTCTTTATTTTTCTTCCTCTTTGAGAGTTTGAGAACGTTCAAAGGCTTTATCTTCAATGTCAGAAACCCTTTCTTCTGCTTGCTCCACACTGTTACTCAGGGATTCTACTGTATTTTTCAGATGTCTGAGGGCTGCAAATTCTTGCTTCAGTACGTCAAAATCGTTGGTGGTTTTGTCTTTAAATTCATTAAATTCTTGAGACAACTTTTGAATTTCTCCTCCAATTTCTAATTCTGACTATTGAATTGCTCTTTGAATTTCTAATTCCAAATTTTCTTCCATTCTATTAATCTTGTTTGTGATCCAAATTCTGAATTTGATTTCTGACATCTTGGCCAACTGTTTATGGATGGGATCTTCAGTTACATCTGCCATATCTTTTTTGGGGGTGTTGATCTATTCTGGTTATTCATGTTACCAGAGTTTTTCTGCTGATTTTTCCCCATGATTGTTTTACACTATTTGATTTTTCCCCTGGAGCTTTGTTGAGGACTCAAACAGTGCTATGGCCTGAGAAACTGGGGACCTGTTTCGTGTGGTGGGGCTAAGTGGTTCTGTCTTGCTTTCAGCTGGTCTCTGTTCGACCCTAGTGAAACAGTTACTCTGGTTTGACATCTCAGCTGTGGAGAAATACCAGCAATTAAGTCACCCCGCTCCCCAGAGGTAACAATTAGAAACGGAAAATCAAACCTTCCTACAACCACACACCCAGTGCACCACTTGGGTAGTCCTTGGGCAATTGGCTCAGTTCAAAAGGTCCAAATCAATTGTCTCAGTCAGCACCTGTCTCGGGTGGGAAAGTTTAAAAGGTCTCTGGCAACTAGATCACAGTAGTCTGCTGACAACCCAAGTATGACTTGTTCAGGTACTCCGTGATGTCAGTAGGACCCACCCAGCAAATAGATTAGTCTGGGAAGGTTGATGCCTCCTTCCCCACCTTGCACCTCTATCACACCCAGTCACTGATAGCTCAGCAGGGCTGTGACCCAGTTGCCTCCAATGAGCAGATACTCCAGGGGTTTGCACCTGCCTGAATCACAAGGAAATGTATATCTGCTTAGCCAGGCCACTGCTCTCTGCCTCTATCTAGCAGGGGGAGGTAAAGCCTGACAACCTTGGGCGCTTGATGGATACTGGGTGGTGTTCACTCAGTTTCAGCCCCACCCCTGATTGATGTTACTGACAGAACAGAACAGAACAACTTTGCCAGAATTTGTTTCTGTCCCTGCTAAATTCCCCTGCAGAAGAGAAGCTGTTTTGAGTTCCCAGAGCCTGTGCCTCAGTCCCTGTCTTTGCCTCTGTAGGTTTGTATTTAGATAGCTGCCAGTTCTAGCCTCCTGCCTTCTTTTGTCTATAGGCTGGCGATCCCCTGAGGGCCATGCATCTTAGGCTCAGTAATGTGGTCCCCTGGGTCAGCCCTGCCCTGGGAATTTCCCGGCTCTGTGCGTGCGTTGTCTAGTCCCTGCGCTCTACCCAGGCTGGTACCACCTCAGGCAAACCCTTTACTCGTGTGGCCTGCGTTTCCATCCCAGATCTGTTCCGTGGTGGTTTCCACCTGAGAAGATGCCCAGCCTATTCTGGTTGCCCAGGGATACAGGGGTTATGGCTTTGGAATATCCAGGAGTGAGCCCTATTGTTGTCAAACAACGGGTGCTGATCTGTGCCTCAGGGCACCGTCGCTCTGTGGTTCCCTCTCAGCCAACCATCCTCTCCTCACTCCTGTGCTGCAGAATCAGACTAACCAGCTGCAGTCTAGGCCCTGTCCACACCCCTCATGAAATCACCCAAGAATCTGGACTCCTGGGGGACAGGCTTCCAGATCTCAGAGTGATAGTGGAGGGGAGTGCTGGGAGCTCAGAATTGTAGGTAGAGAATATATACAGTTTTATCCCTGGCAGAAGAATGCCATGGCACCCTAGTAGCGGAGGTAGGTCCAGTTTTTAGAGGGTCTCTCTTGTGGAGTGTAGTGGGAGGACCTTTGAACTCTTCTCATTTGTTTTTGGGGCACTCCCAGCCATTCTCATAGGGGAGGGGACTCCTGTCAGATTGGTGATGGATTTTGTACCTTTGTTTGTATCCTTGGGGTTGCGGCTCGCCTCAGTGGGGTTGATGTGCATACTTTAACCTTCTCTGTTGGTGCAGCTCTAATCCACCAGGTTACTTGCTAAATTTCTGTCCTTTAATTCTCCTTCTGGATGGGAACCTCTGTGGAAAGCTGGCTTCAGTCAGCCATCTTGTCTCCACCCCTTTTCTCTCAGTTCCCTGACTTTTCTTATCCCAGAGAATTAAAAAAACAAACAAACAAACAAAAAAAAAAAACCCCTCAAAAACTTGTCATTACAAATTCTTTTTCTGCCACCTTTGAAATGTATATGTGTCCTTACAAATCTTTTACCAATTTGATGACCTGTGGAATGTCTTTCTCAATAACCTGGAGCCATTTCTTTGTAATGTAAGCTCTGTAAGAAGAACAGTGCCAGTATCTCCCAGTCTTCTTTCTGGGAGGGCAAGAGGCAGGAGTCTAACTTCAGAGCATGCCTTATCATACCATCTCCTGTTATGAAAATAGAACAGAATTACTTTTTTTTTTTTCCTGTGAAACTACTTAGAGGGATCCTTGATTTTGGAGTTTGAAGAATGAGCCACACAGACCAAGCAAAGGAATAGATAAGTGAAAGAGGGGTAACAGAATCTCTGGCACTGGAAAGAGGACCCCAAGTGGAAAGCCCATGTGGGCCATTTGTCTAGGGGATTATATACTGTTTTTCCTATTCTGTGAGCAGGAGGGTTTTGGAAATGTCCAGAAAATGTCACAATTGGCCAGGGGGCTGCAGGCTGAAAATAATCTTAAAATTAGCAAAGGAATGTGTTCCTTATAGTTCTTGCCCAAAGAGATGCAGTAGGGTGTGTGATCCCTACTCCAGGAGAAATCACCCAAACGAGATCAAGGTGCTTTTTTGGCAATCTTTCTTGAGCCCAGAATGTGGCCTGGAAAGAGTCTGTTTATGCCAAGAGATGGGGGGGGTCTGTGGTGAGACTGATTTTTGAGCTCATCCTGGCTTAGAAAAATAGGGGGCCCTATTCAACCTTTGAGGGAGAACTCTGTTTCAACAGGTAACCTACCATTATCCCCACTCCAGCTCTCAGAAACTCTCTGGCCCTTTTTCAGTGGAATTGAGTTCAGCTTCTCTCTATTACAACAGTCTTTAATAAAGTCATCTTTGCCTATTTAACTTGTCTGATCCAATTTTGTGTTTTAACATCAGATGCATAGCTGATAGAACTTCTGTAGCTTCGTGTACCCTTCTTTGGCCTTTTGTTGCCTGTGTTGGCTGAAGTTTAAACAGCCATATTAAATCACAGGATAGTACCCATGGGTTGAGGATGGCAGAGAAACAAGATAAAAAAGTGTTTAAGTCCCTTAACATATGGGAAATCCTAGCCTTGGGCCACCTATCTCTAGCCTTCTTTAATGTGAGAGAAAAATTTCTGTTTTATTTAATCTTTTTTTGAGTTTTCTCTTACTGACAGGTGAACCTAATCTAACTAATAAATTGTTAACAGAATAAAATAATTTAAAGAAGTTCATTCTGAGCAAATGTGTGTGACCACATCTAGGGGGGCCATGCCAAAGAAGTCTTGAGCAAGTGGTTCTAAGGCAGTTGAATTAGTTTGGTTTTTGTTCATTTAAGGGAGGCAGAAATTAAAAATAAAATCATAAATCAACACATGGAAGATGTGTGTTAGTTTGGACCCAAAAGGCAGAACATTGTGAAGCTGAAATCTAGAAGGATATAGGTGAGTTAAAAGATTTTTAAATTTTTATTACCTTTCCTTTTCTTTCATTTTCTTTTAAAATTTCAGTTAATGTGAGGGTATAAACAACTAGGTTACAATGTTTGCATTTGTTAGCTAGAGTCACTTTTATATTTGTGTCCCACCCCCAAAAGGTTTGCCATGTGACCTTACATTGTACCCATTAAGTGGGAAAACACCCATCCCACTCTTCCTCCCTTTTTATCTCTCTTGTTCCCCCTTCCCCCAACTTGAATTAAATTGCCTTTTTATCTTGTGTGTGTATATATTAAATCATCTACTGGCTTCAGATTAGTATTGAGTACATTAGATACTTGCTTTTCCATTTTTGTGCTATTTACTAAGAAAAATTTGTTTCAAATCCATCCAGGTTAATACACAAGATGTAAAGTCTCCATCTTTTTTCTGGGTTCAAACAAGGTCACATACACCACAGTTTGTTAATCCATTCCTGGGTTTGAGCATTTAGGTTGTTTACACATCTTGGCGACTATAAATTGAGCAGTGATAAACAAGCTAGTGTAAATGTCCTTATGATAAAATGATTTTTTTTCTTCTGGGTAGATGCATTACAGGATCAAATGAGGTCTCATTTGAGTTCTTTGAGGATTGTCCATACTTCTTTCCAAAGAGACTGTATTAGTTTGCAATTCCACCAGCGGCATAAAAGTGTTCTCCTTCACTCCATATCTGCACCAGAATCTGCAACTTTGGGACTTTGTGATGTGGGGTATTCTGTCTGGGGTTAGGTAATACCTCAGGGTGGTTTTGATTTGCATTGCTCTGATGATTAGGGATGATAAGCATTTTCTCATGTTTGTTAGCCATTCATCTGTCTTTCTCAGAGAAGGTTCTATTCATGCCTTTTGCCCAGTAATAGATGGGATTGTTTGCTTATTTTGTTGATTAATTAGAGTTCTCTGTGGATTGTAATGATCAACCCTTTGTCAAATTAGTAACATGCAAATATTTTTTCCCATTCCAAAGCATGTCTATTTGCTCTAATTACTGTGTCCTTAGCTGTGCAGAAGCATTTCAGCTTAATTAAGTCTTATTTGTTTACTCTTGTTGTTGTGATTGCCACTGAAGTCTACTTCATAAAATCTTTCCCCAGGCTGACATCCTCAAGGGTTTTTCCCACACTTTCTGCTAAGATTTTTATCGTTTCATGACTTAGATTTAAATCTTTTATTCATCTTGAGTCAATTTTTGTAAGTGGTGAGAGGTATGGGTACAGTTTCAGTCTTTTACGTGTGATTATCCAGTAATCCCAGCACCATTTGTTGAGTAGGGATTCTTTTCCCCACATATGGCAATAAGAGACTGGTTTCATCTCTTGGTTTTTCTACTCAGTTTTGTATGTCTATGTCTCTATTTTTGTGCCGATACCATGCTGTTTTGACTTCTATAGACTTGTAATATAACCTAAAGTCTGGTAGAGTGATGCCTCCAGCTTTGTTTTTATTACTAAGAATTGCCTTGGCTATACAGGTATTTTTCTGGTTCCCTACAAAACAGAGAACTATTTTTACCACTTCTTCAAAGTATGATGTTGGTGTTTTAATGAGGATTGCATTGAATCTGTAGATTGCTTTGAGTAGTATAGACATGTTAACAATGCTAATTCATCCTAGCCAAGAGCCTGGTATATTTTTCCATTTATTAATGTCCTCTGCTGTTTCTTTTCTTAGGGTTTCATTATTTTAGTTATAGAGGTGCTTTTTGTCATCTCTTTTGTTAGGTATATTCCTAGGCATTTCATTTTCTCTGAAGCTACTGTGAAGGGAATTGTGTCATTGATTTTCTTTTCAACTTGGCTGTTGTTTGCATATACAAAGGATACTGATTTGTGGACATTGGTTTTATACCCTGAGATGTTACTGTATTTTTTGAACACTTTCAGGAGACTTGTAGTTGAGTTTCTTGAGTTTTCTAAGTATCAGATCATATCATTGGCAAAAAGCAAGAGTTTGACCTTGTCTACCCCCATTTGGATGCCCTTTATATTTTTCTCTTGTCTGATTACAGTAGAGAACATCCTTGTCTGGCTCCAGTTCTAAGTGGAAAGCTTTCAGTTTCACTCCATTCAGTATGATATTAGCTGTGGGCATGTCATAGATGGCTTTAATGAATTTAAGAAATATGCCACCTATGACTATATTCTTAAGTGTTCTTCTTAGAAAAGGATACTGAATTTTGCCAAATGCTTTTTCTGATTCTATTGAGAGGACCATAAGGTCTTTTTTGATTCTACTGATATGATAAATTACATTTATGGACTTGCCTATGTTAAACCAGATGTATATCCCTTGGAAGAAGGCTACTTGATCGTGATGTATAATTTTTTTAATGTGTAGCTGCAATCTATTACATAAGATTTTATTGAGTATTTTTGCATTGATATTCAATATTGAAATTGTTCAGTAATTCTCCTTTTTAGTTGAGGCCTTTCCTAGCTTTGGTATCAGCATGATATTTATTTCATAGAACATGTTGAAGAAGGTTCCTTCCTTCTCAATGTTTTGTAATAAGTTCTCCAATGCACATACAAGCTCTTCTTTAAAGGTTTGAGAGAATTCTGGTGTAAAAGTCAGCCTCTCACTCTGGGCCTTGGTCCTCCACCTGCCCCCATGGAGCCTGTTTGTGTCAACTGACCAGAGTCCACGAATTTTTCCCTCTGATCCTGTCTGACCTTCCCCCGCCCCAGCTTTCTATTCTTTGAAAACTCTAAGAATAATGTCCCTGCATCAGTTTTTACTAGAGCCAATCACCTGTCATGCCTTGCCTAGAACAGGAATCATACCCAAATTGCCCTTAGCCCCAATAATCACAAAGTGCACAACTATAAGAAAAATGGGAGCCAATGGATAAAAAGCTCATGAACTCAAGGAACACAACAGACACAGCACTGGTATTGACTGGGCTCCCAAAAGTAACCTCATCATCATTTGTGGGGCAGACCACAACACCTATGTCTGGAGTCAGAAAGATGGTGTCTGGAAGCCAACCCTGGTGATCCTGAGAATTAATTGCACAGGCACTTTTGTGAAGTGGTCCCCCTTAGAGAACAAATTTGCTATGGGAAGTGGAGCATGACTAATTTCTGTTTGTTATTTTGAGTCTGAAAATATCTGGCGGGTAAGCAAAAACATTAAAAAGCCAATTTACTCCACAGTCCTCAACTTGGATTGGCATCCCAACAATGTTTTGCTGGCAGTGGGATCATGTAACTTTAAATGCAGAGTGTTTTCTGCCTATATCAAAGAAGTGGATAAAAAGCGATCAAGTACACCCTAGGGCAGGAAGATGCCTTTTGGTTAACTGATATGAGAGTTTAGGGGCAGTGGCATAGGTGGCTGGGTCCCTGGGGTCAGCTTCTGTGCCAGTGGGAGCCACCTGGCCTGGGTCAGTCATGACAGCACCATGTCTGTTGCTGATGCTTCAAAAAGTGTACAGCTCTCATCTCTGAAAACAGAGTTCTTACCACTCCTGAGTGTATCATTTGTCTCGGAGAATAGCATTATAGCTGCTGGCCATGACTGCTGCCCAGTGCTCTTTAACTACAATGACTGTGGTTGCCTGACATTTATGTCCAAGTTAGACATTCCAAAACAGAACATCCAATGCAACATGCCTGCCATGGAATGTTTCTGCAACATGGACAAGAGGGCCACTACTGAGGACTGCAATACAGCCCTGGAGACACTGTACCAGAATAACATCACTCAAGTATCTATTTATGAGGTGGACAAGTAAGACTGTTGCAAATTTTGCACTAGTAGCATCGATGGAGCCATGACAATTTGGGATTTAAAGATCTTAGAATCTTCTATCCAGGGCCTCCAGATAATGTGAAGCAGAGTGAGCCTCTGCCATCCAGCACAATAAACAGTGGCTAACCGCAGTTCTGCCATTGGACGGTGAGGAAAGACAGCACCAAGGAAACACTGAAAACACATATTATGCAAATATTTTGTGTGTGTGTGTGTGTGTGGGTGGGTGTTTAATATAAAATTGGTGAAGGTATTGGTTTTTTTTTTAAATAGCACTAATTTTTTGTTTGTTTGTTTTTGGCTATTTCATTCCATTCTTGACCAAAGCTTCTCTTTAAGTAGTTTACTATGGAGAATTGTCACACTAACTTAAAGGAAAGGGTGAGGGAGATATGTAAATTTGTCCAGTAGAAAACTAAATTAAAATACTGAAGGGGAAAAAAAAAAAAAGAATTCTAGTGTGAAGCCATCTGTTCCTGGGTTTTTTGGTTGTTGTTGGAAGTTTTTTTTTTCCCTTTCCCCAATTTCAGTGCTTGATATTGGTGTATTCAATTTCTTCCTTGTTAGGTCAAAGGAAATGATGTGATGCCAGGTAATGGCCTATTTCCTCCACATTGTTAAATTTCTGGGTCTAAATTTTCTTATAGTAATCACAATCTCTTGCATCTCTGTGGTATCTTATTTCCCCCTTTTCATTTCTGATTAAGGTTATTAGAAATTTTACTTTTCTGTTTCTAATTAATCTGCCCAAAGGTTTATCAATTTTATTTTATTTATTTATTTATTTATTTATTTATTTAGACAGAGTCTCACTTTATGGCCTTCGGTAGAGTGCTGTGGCATCACACAGCTCACAGCAACCTCCAACTCCTGGGCTTAGGCAACTCTCTTGCCTCAGCCTCCTAAGTAGCTGGGACTACAGGCACCTGCCACAACGATTGGCTATTTTTTGGCTGCAATTTGGCGGGGGCTAGGTTTGAATCCACCACCCCTCGGTATATGTGACAGGTGCCCTACTCACTGAGCCACAGGCGCCACCCTTTCAATTTTATTCATTGTTTCAAAGAACCAGCTTTTTGTTTCATTCATTTTCTAAGTAATTCTTTTGTTTTCAATTTCATTTTTTTCTTTTCTTTTTTTTTTTTTTTTTAGATACAGAGTCTCACTTTATCACCCCCAGTAGAGTGCTGTGGCGTCACAGCTCACAATAACCTCCAACTCCTGGGCTTAGGTGATTCTCTTGCCTCAGCCTCCCAAGTAGCTGGAACTACAGGCCCCCACCACAATGCCTGGCTATTTTTTGCTTGTTGTTGTCATTGTTGTTGAGATTTGAATCTGCCAGCTCTGGTGTATGTGGCTGGCATCTTAGCCACTTGAGCTACAGGTGCCAAGCCAATTTCAATTTTTTCTGATTTAATTTTGGTTATTTCTATTCTTCTGGTAAGTTTCTGATTAGATTGTTCTTTCTTTTCCATCTCCTTAAGATGATCCATTAGGTTTTAATGTGCAATCTTTCTGTTTTTAAGATGTAGGCACCTACTGTCATTAATTTCCCTGATAGGACAGCTTTTGTAGTATCCCTCAGGTTTTGGTAATTGGGGGCTTCATTGTTGTTATGTCGGAGGAAGTTAATAATTTCCTCTTTTATCTCTTCCTTGACCCAACTGTCATCTAGCATCAGATTGTTTAATTTCCATGCCTTTATGTGGGGATAAAATTTTTGGTTGGAATGGAATTCTACCTTTATTGCCTTTTGGTCTGAAAAGATACAAGTTATAATTTTAATTATTTGATTTTTTTTAGGTTTGATTTGTAATCTAGGGTATAGTCTATTTTGGAGTATGTTCCATGTGCTGACAAGAAGAACATATATTCCATAGCTCTAGGGTGGTATGTTCTCTATATGTCCATCATGCCCAATTGTTCTTGTGTTGTCTTTAAGTCCTTTGTATCTTTGTTTTGTTGCTTTTTAAAGGGTCCATCCAGTTCTTTCAGAGGGGTGCTAAGGTCCCTGGTTATTATGGTGTTATCAGATATCATCTTGCTTATACCAATTATGCCTGTTTCATAAATATGGTAGCATTTATGTTGGTACATAAATATTTAGAATTGAAATATATGCATGTTATATTATTCCTGTGACCAGTATAAAGTGACTATTTTTTTCTTTCTTAACTTCAGGAACTTCAAATCCACTTTATCTGAAAAACAATTCCCTTCATTGTTTTGCCATCCACATTTTATATTCTCTTCCTGTCATTTTTATTATTTATTTATAGGTGGAACCCTCTCCTTTCCCCTGATTTCCACTTGGCTGAAGTACTGTTTTCTAACCCCTTACCCTGAGGCTTGTTTTGTTTTTTGAGGTTAGTTATGTTTCTGGGAGGCAGCATATAGATGGACTAAGATGCTTTGTTATACAATCACCCAGCCCGTGCCTCTTCAGTGGGGAATTCAAACCATTAACATTTATTGAAAGAAATGATAAGTGTGTTCTAGTCATCTTTGTGAAAGTCCATTGCTTAGTTTTGTCCTCTGGGGCATTGTGAAGCTATGTTTTTTCCTTTAGTTTCTGAGTGTTTACTTGGCTGGTAGCCCATTGTGATGGTTATTGTGTAGAATAGATTTAAGTATTTCCTGTACAGCTGCTCTTATTGTGGGCAAATTTCCTCAATATTTGCATATCTCTACAAGATTTGATTTCTTCATCAATTTTGAAGCTGCATTTAGCAGGATACCGAATTATGAACTGAAAGTTTTATGTTTAAGAAGGTTAAAGTTAGCTGAGCATTCTCTTCTGGCTTAGAAAGTTTTAGCTAAAAAGTCCACTTTCACTCTGTTGGATCTGCCCTGTTCAATTGGGACTTATTTCTGGTGGCTTGCAGAATTTTCTCTTTCATTTTGACTTTGGACAGTTTCATTACAATGTGTCCTGGAGATGTTGTTTGTGTTGAAATGACCCAAGTTTTGCTTTCCCTCTAAATGGAATGTCTTAGAATCTTTTGGTGATACTTGTGGAGTTTTTATTTATGATATCCTCCAGTAGGGCTTCCATTCCTTTGGGACATTCTATTCCCCTTCAGGGATACCTATAATTCGTATGTTTGAACTCTTTGTGAAGTCATATAATTCTTTGAGTGAGCATTCTGTTTCCTCTCTCTTCTGTCTTTTTAACTGCCTAGGTTAGCTCATGAACTTTTTCCTCTAGCTCTTAGATTCCTTCTTCTCCATTGTCTAGTCTGTTATTGATACTTTCTACTACATCTTTAAGTTCCCTGATTAATTTCTTCAATTCCTTAAGCTCTGCTTTAGCCTGTCTATATTCTTCATATCATGCATCCCTTATTTAGGTCTATTTCTGGATTTCCTTATGATTAATTTCCCCTTCCTCATCAATTCTCTTCATTATTTTTGCTATCCATACTTTACATTCATTTCCTGTCATTTTCATTATTTCTTTATAGGAAGCATCCTTTGCAGTAGCTACCTCTTGGTCCCCTGCAGGGTTGCTCTGTTCTGATTTTTCAGGTTGCCAGAATTTTTCTGCTGGTTGCTCCTCATGTGTCTTTTCTTTTTATTCACTTCCTTTTCCTCCTTTTTCCTCTCACTACCTCCTTCACTTTAAGTTACCTTGTCTTGGTGCTTAGGTATTAAAGTGGCTTTTTCTAACAACAAAGTTAGGATAAGTAAGTCTGTTAATCAGAGAAAAGCTATACGTGATCTTTTAATCTAATTGATGTATGGCAGATGATTGAACCATTTCCCTGCACGGTCTCAAGTCCTATTAATAATTTTGTATCTTATTGTCACAAAGTGTACTTTATCTGTCTTATGATCTCTATATTAATATTAATTCTGGTCAATTGTTGTATCTAAACTCTGTGAAGGATGAGGTATAATGAGGTGTGTCTCTCCTCCCTTCCCTTCATAGCTAGGAATTTAGGTTTAAGGTTTTTCTGGGGTCTCCTGGGCCAAGCAGGGATCTATTCAGTTGGTTAGGAAGGCAGGAAAGGCCTTGGAATTTTAGTTTAGTTTATAATTCTCACAAATAACCTGGTTTTATTTTTTAGTCAACTTCTCTCAAAGAGATAATAAGAAGTACTAAAGTAGTGTCATTTGGGGTGAGATGGGGCTGGCAAAATGAGATTTATTGGTATTTTCCATTGGCTGATTCTACTTCAAACAACTCAAAATTTTCTTAGAGATAAAAGAAAAGCTGGTATTATGTAAAATGAATATTAAAATTTCTCACAAATGCATAAAATTGTTTCCCTTCATTAAAATTCTGAATATTTATATATAACTGAAAAATAAATTATTACAGTTATTAGTTACTCTATTTACAAGCTCAGAATAAATAAAAAGAATAAAATTGTAACTTATGGAGAGCACTTGGAAGAAAATGTTTGGTAAGTCACATACAGATGTTTTAAATAAATAGTAACCTATTTTTATGACAAAAAACTAATCCCTTGGGTATTTATGCTTCATTTGCACTTTAAATCTTACTATCAAATTGTTAAAGACTGGCCAGGAGTGATGGCTTATGCCTATAATCCTAGCAGTTTGGGATACCAGGCAGGAGGATCCCTTGAGGCCAAGAGTTCAAGACAAGCCTGGGCCATATAGAGAGATGCCTGTGTCTACAAAAAAATCAAAAAATTTTTTCAAGTGTAATGGCTCATGCTTTGTAGTCTCAGGCCAAGGCCACAGGCTCATTTGAGCCCACAAGTTTGAGATTGTAGTGAGCTATGATGATGCCACCACACTCTAGCCAGGGTGAAAGGGAAAAGAAGAAGTAAAAGAAAAGAAAAAAAAAGTCTTAAAAAACTGTTAAATACAATATCACACTTGCTACATTTTTAATTACCAACTTGATATCAGTCTTACCTAATTTACTGAAACTCAGTAGGCACTGGAAGACAAGGTTTTGGCAAAGATATGAATAAAATGGCCTGCAGAGTTCAATTCTGAGTATAGGTGAGAAAAAAAGAATGGAGAAGTGGATAGTCATATTTTAATCTCCTAATTAGGATGCAGGAGCTGCAGCCTCTTGTAGGAGACTTGGGAGACCAGAGAAACTTACTCCCATGGCCAGGAGTGCATCAATGCACCTATTCTCTGAGTTTCTAAACCTCTGATTACCTTAAAGAACTACCTTTACCTGTGCTTGCTGACATCTTTTTTGCTACTCTTGTGACAATAGCACATAGCTCATTTGCAAAATTAGAATGTGGAAGATTAATGTTATATTGTCCTTTCACTGTTAATAAGTAAAATCCTATTCATCTCTTATTCCATTTCTGCAAATGAAAATGAGGTTGTAAGGCCTGCTTTTCACTTCACATGCTATGTAATGGTGTTGCAAGCCTAGCCTTAAAAAATGCAAGTCTTCACAATTAACAAAAAGAGTCTAAAAGAGATGAAGAGATGTCTCCTGTTTCCTGAAGTTACAAGATAGAGCTTTCTGCATCATAGACAAATTCAAATAGGCTGGTTTGATAAGGTATTAAATTGAGAACATTCACAAGAATATCAATCTTGCTTCTGTGCAACAAGGAGACTTGTGTGAATATTCATAGCTGTTACAAACTTGTTCTGTTCTCCTTGTTAATGTAAATTTGTCCTTGGAATTATTGTTGGAAGGAAAGATTCTTCTAAGACTTTGAGGACTTTAGAAGTTCTTATCATGCTCTATGACAATAACAAAAGGAAACTGCAATTCTGTTTGGTTATTATACTTGACGTGATAATATTATTGCAATTGACAATTCAGGATTTTTTTTTTCTTTGAGACAGGGCTGCATCCTTTTTTCTGGGCTACAGTGTAGTGATGTGATGATAGCTCATACAACTTCAAACTCCTGAGCTCAAGCAAGTCCCTTTGCCTTAGTCTCCCCAGTAGTTGGAACTATAGGCATGAGCCATCATGCTTGGTTAATTTTATTTTATGTAGAGACAGATGTCTCACTATATTGCTGCTGTGGTCTAGAACTCCTAGCCTCAAGGGATCCACCTGCCCAGTCTCTGAGAATTCTAGGATTACAGAGATGAGCCACTGCACCTGATGAGGGTGTTTAAACAATATAAATAGTTATAAGATACATAGGTTATACCAGAAAAGAAGCACTAGAATTTTCTTCTTCTCTGATAGGCACGATAGAAAAAGTTAAAGACTATGCTGCAATGTTTCTTGTTTTAACAAAGATACTGAGAGCTTAGCTAATTTATAAGGAATAATATCTGTTTAAATCTATCTTATCGAACTGTTATGAGAAGCAAAGAAGTAATACAATGTTCAGGCATTTTGCAGATTTCAATGTGCTATTAGCAGTATCTGGTTTTGCACATGCACCTACTCTACCCTCATTCAGCCATTTGCCTCATAGGAACTCAAGTCTTTCTGAAATAAGAAAAGGAAATCAAGGAGGGACATAGCAGCTTAAGAGTATTATAGCAGTGACACAGGCAGACATGCTCCTTAATGATTAAATTAGAAAATTTTAAAAAGTAAGTTAAAAAAACATAAATGTAGAGTGTTTAAAACCATAATTGTGGACATTTTAAAAATGTTTCTAAATAAAGAAAGAAAAAAAGTAAAGTTAAAACCAAACTACAAAACCACATACTTGTAGATTATCGTTAAGTGATACTTAAAGAAAAATACATAGCTTATGTTAGAAACAGATGAAAACCAGGCTTGGTGCCTGTAGCTCAGTGAGTTGGACCCAAGCCATATACATCAAAGCTGGCAGGTTCCAGCCTTGCCCAGGATTGCCAAATGACAATGATAACTGCAACCAAAAATAGCCAGGCATTGTGGTGGGCACCTATAGTCCCAGCTACTTGGGAGGCTGAGGCAAGAGAATCACTTGAGCCCAAGAGTTTGAGGTTCCTGTGAGTTGTGATGCCACAGCACTCTAGTGAGGGCAACATAGTGAGACTCAGTCTCAAAAATAAATAAATAAATAAATGGATGAAAACTGATGGACTGAATATCAATCATAATTAATTAGAAAGTAATCATCAATAGGCCAAAGTAAAAAAAAAAAAGAAAAAAGAAAAAGAACAACAAATAGAATAAAAATTAGAATTAAAAGCTAAAGTTAATTCTTTGAAAATATTGATGATACTGCCAAGTTTCTACAATAGTAGTTTGCAACTGAGGCCAGTTTTGCCCCTGCTCACAATGCCTTGACCCTCTTTTTTTTAGGACATATCTGGCAATGTCTGAGTCACATCCTATGGAGGGGAGTGCTAGAGGCATCTTGTAGGCAGAAGCTGGGAATACTGAAGGGCATCCTATAATGCACAAGACAGCCCCTACAAGAACCCTCTGTCCCAAAATGTTAAGACTGAGAAATCCTATCTAGATAAATAGATCAAGAAGACAGAAGCCACAGCAAGCAATATTAAGGATGAGAAATGGGGCCATGTCGTCTGCAGAAGTTAAGAAACAAAATTAAGATGATCGACAGCTATGTGCAAAAATGTCTGAACAATTAGATGAATTGGATACATTTCTAGGAAAATATAAATTAGCAAAACTAACTTAACAATAAATAGAAAAATGAAAAGATTTGTAGCCATTATACCAGTCACAGCCCAGTAAAGAGGGGGGGAGTGTTTACATCTTTACTTATGCAGGACAACAAAACAAACAAAAAGTAAACATCACTGGGGTCAGTCCATGACCCCTCCATTGGTCAAGGACAGAAATTGACTCAATTGTTTTAAAATCTTGCTACAGAAAATAGCACTCTTTATTGCTGGTAAAGATACCATAAAGGGCAATTTGGTATATTTATAAAAATTATAAATTCATTTGACTGTTTGATATAGCAGTGCCATTTTTAATAATCCATTCTATAGATACATCAGCATTTATATGAAAAGATATTTTTACAAAGCATATTTTGCAGCTTTATTTGCAATAAGTCTTAGAACACTTGGAATCTGGTTAAATGAATTCTGCTCCTAGTATGTACTAGGAATATGAATACTATGAAACTATAAAGAAAAATAAGAAGATGCTCCATACATTGATGGAGAAATGTCTCTAGGACATTATGTTAAAAATTTAACAAAAACAGGATGTAGAACAGTGTAAAATGTATACTGCCCTTTGTGCAAAAATGGCAAGGGTGAAAAAATAAGAATATACATATATTTGCAATTGCTTTATTTGTATAAAGAAAATTAATACACTAAAAAAAAAAAAAAAACAAAAAACAGTGGGATAGGTACATATGGAAATTGTTGGGACTGTGATTTCTCAACCAGAAAAGAAATAAAGAAAACTTTCCTCTACTCACTTATGAGGTTGCAATAATCTTGATAACAAAAACATGGCAGCATGAGAGGAGACAAGATGGCTGACTGAAGCTAGCTTTCCACAGAGGCTCCCATCCAGAAGGAGAGTTAAAGGACAAAAATTTAGCAAGTAACCTGGTGGATTTGAGCTGCACTAAGAGAGAAGGTTGAAGAATGTACGTCAACCCCGCTGAGGCGAGCTGTACCCACAAGGATACAAACAAAATGTGCAAAATCCATCACCAAGTGGATGGGAGTCCCCTCCCCCATGAGAATGGCTCAGAGTTCCCCACAAACAATCGGGCAGAGTTCAAAGGTCCTCCCACTACACTCCATGGGACAGACCCTCTAAAAACTGGACCTACCTCCCCTACTAGGGTGCCATGGCGTTCTGCAAGGCATAAGACTGTGTGGAACTGTGCGTATTCTCTGCCTAAAACTCTGAGCTCCCAGCACTCCTCTCCACTCACACTGAGGTCTGGAGGCCAGTTCCCCAGGAGTTCAGAGTCTTGAGTGATTTCTCGAGGGGTGTGGATGGTGCCTGGACTGAAGATGGTCAGCACTGGCTCTGGGGCATGGCATTAGGAGAAAATGGTTGGCTGAGAGGGAACTGCACCAGAGAGGCTGTTCCCTGAGGCAAAGTGTGGCAGCCATCTTTTGGTGACAATATGACCAGGCATAAAACTGTGTAAAACTGTATATATTCTCTACCTGCAACCCTGGGCTCCCAGCACTCTCCTCTACTCTCACTCCAAAGTCTGGAGGCCTGTCCCCCAAGAGTCCAGACTCTTGAGTGATTTCTCGGGGGGTATGGACAGTACCTGGGCTACAGCCAATAAGTGCTGGCTCTGGGGCGTGGGATTGAGGAGAGGATGGTCGGCTGAGAGGGAGCTGCACCTGAGCGGCAGTTCCCTGAACCATGGTGTGGCAGCCATCTTTTGGTGACAACACGGCCAGGCATAAAACTGTGTGGAACTGTGTGTATTCTCTGCCTTCAACCCTGGCCTCCCAGCGCTCCCCCTCTGCTCTCACTCTGAGATCTGGAGCCCTGTCCCCCAGGAGTCCAGACTTTTGGGCGATTGCTCGAAGGGTGTGGACAGTGCTGGGGCTGCAGCTGGTCGGTGCAGACTCTGGGGCACGGGAGTGGGGAGAGGATGGTTGGCTGTAAGGGAGCTGCACCTGAGCAGAGGTTCCCTGAGGCATAAAACAGCAGCTCTCTTTTGGCAGCAATACGGCTCACTACCGAAATTCTGAAGCCACACCCCCTTTCTCCCTGGGCAACCAGAAACCCTGAGTAAAGGATTTGCCTGAGGCAACACCCATTTGCAAACCAGGGAAATTCCCAGGGCGGGGCTGACCCAGAGGTCCACTTTACTGAGCCTAAGATGCAACTGGCCTCAGGGGATTATCAGCCTATAGATAAAGAAAGGCGCCAGGACAGAACTGACAGCTAACTGAATACAAGAGCAAAGACAAGCTGATGTGGAACTCAATTCAGCTTCTCTTCTGCAGGGGAACCGCAAAGTTGTTCTGTTCTGTTCTGTCAGTAACATTAATCAGGGGTGAGACTGGACCTGAGTGAACACCCCCCAACCTTCATCAAGCGCCCAAGATTGTCAGGCCTCACCTCCTTCTGCTAGAGAGAGGGAGAGTGCAGCAGCCTGGCAGACTTCCTTGTGATTCAGACAGTGCAAACTCCTGAAGTATCGGTTTGCTACCAGCAACTGGGTCAGCCAACTGCAGGACTATCAGTAACTGGGTGTGACAGTGGTGCAAGGTGGGGAAGGAGGCATCAACCTTCCCAGACTGATCTATTGGCTGGGTGGCTCCTCCTGACTAGACGCAGAACGGGAGCAAGCCACATCAGAGTAGTCACCAAACCCCTGTAAGCCAGTTCCCAGAGACCTCTTAAACTCTCACACCTGAGACAGGTGTAGACTGAGACAAGTGATTTGGACCTTTTGAACTGAGCCAATTGCCTGAGGACAAATCAGGTGGTGCCCTGGGTGTGCAGTTGTAGGAAGGTTTGATTTTCCTTTTCTAATTGTTGCCTGTGGTGGGTGGGGTGACTTAATTGCTGATATTCCTCCACAGCTGAGACTTCATTTCAGAGTATCTGTTTCACTAGGGTCAAACAGAAACCAGCTGAAAACAAGACAGAACCACTTAGCCCCACCAAACCAGACAGGGCCCCAGTTTCTCAGGCCAAAACCCTGTACGGGCCTTCAACAAAGCCCCAGGGGAACAATCAAAGGGAGTAAAACAACCATGGGGTGGAATCAGTGGGAAAACATTGGTAACATGAATAACCAGAATAGATCAAACCCCCCAAGGAAAGATATGGCAAATGTAATTGAAGATCCCATTCATAAACAACTGGCTGAGATATCAGAAATCAAATTCAGAATTTGGATTGCAGACAAGATTAATAAAGTGGAATTAGGAATTCGAGGAGAAATTCAAAAGTTGTCTCAAGAATTTAACAAATTTAAAGACAAAACTACCAAAGACTTAGACATACTGAAGCATAAATTTGCAGCCCTCAAAGATCTGAAAAATACAGTAGAATCCCTTAGTAACAGAATGAAGCAAGCAGAAGAAAGGATTTCTGACATTAAAGACAAAGCCTTTGAACGCTCCCAAACTCTCAAAGAGGAAGAGAAATGGAGAACAAAAATGAATCATTCTCTCAGAGAGCTCTGGGATAATTTGAAGAAGACCAAAATCTGACTCATTGGAGTCCCTAAAACTGATGAAGTCGCCTCACAAGGCACTGAGGCCCTTCTCCATGAAATCATGAAAGAAAATTTTCCAGACATGCCTAGAGATTCTGAAATTCAGATAGCAGACAGTTTCAGAACCCCAGCATGACTCAATCCGAAAAAGACATCCCCCAGGCATATCATAATTAACTTCACTAAAGTTAATATGAAGGAGAAAATTCTGAAAGCAGCCAGACGTAAGAAATCCATTACCAACAAAGGGAAAAATGTTAGAATGACTGCAGATCTCTCTGCTGAAACTTTTCAAGCCAGAAGAGGGTGGTCATCAATTTTTAATCTCCTAAAGAAAAATAACTTTCAACCCCAGATCCTGTATCCAGCCAAACTGAGTTTCATTTATGATGGAGAAATTAAATACTTTAATGACATTCATATGTTGAAGAAATTTGCCATAACCAAACCATCTTTTCAGAACATTCTCAGACCTATCCTCCATAACAGCCAACCAAATCCTCCACCACAAAAGTAAACTCACTTAGAAACTTTTGATAAAACTCCAAATTTCACACTGGCAAAAGGATTAAAAATGTCCACAGGATTTTTGAAAAATTCTATAGCCAAAATTTTACCAGACTTATCAATAATTCTTCATTAATGTGAATGGCTTAAACTGTCCTCTAAAGAGGCATAGGTTAGCTGACTGGATACACAAACTCAGGCCAGATATTTGTTGCA
>CAUYPK010018590.1:0-14548 GCA_963574355.1 Loris lydekkerianus
GCTGTCATTCAGCCGGTCTGGCCCCTAGGGTCGTCTCCCTGCCCCCACCCCGCCCCGCCCCAGGTCGGAGCCGTGGAAGACAGGCCCAGGGGCAGAGGCATGAGGGGGAGGTGCTGCTCCCGGGAGGAGGCGCCCGTAGGCCTCACAGTAACTTTGCCACCGTCATCGCTTTGCTTTGCTGGAGGAGCTTCCGAGCCAGCCGTGGTTTTGCCCTGAGGGGTTCGCCTGCGGAGTGGCGCGGGCTGGGCGGGCTCCCCACGGAAGAGAGACAACCCCTAGCCCAGCCGCCCAGATGGACGCGCCCAGTCCAGGGGAGCCCCGCCACAGCCCCTTCCCCCACCGCTTCCTCCTCTTCCTCGCGCCCACCCCCTTCTCGCCCCGCCCCGCCCCCTTCGGCACTGACTGCGCACGCGCCCAGGCAGGACCGCCCCGCCCCCGCCCCCCCCTCCCCCCCCGCCCGCCTCTCGGCGTTCAGCCGCTACCCCGCCCCCGCCCGGCGGGACGGTGCAGCGCCTCTGGGAGGGAGTGCGATCCAGTAACTCGGCACGCGTGGGCTAAAAACGCCAGTCCTCTTCGCCCGCTATGCCGGGAAACCCACCCCAACCATTTGAGAGCCGCTCCTGCCGCTGCTGTGGGAGCTGGCGACCTTTTTGTGCTCTTTATGGCCCGGCCCAAAGGGGACTGTTAAAGGGCCGGCTGTGAGTGGGTTGGATCCGTCCGCGCCCTGGGGCGTGCGTGTGCGTGTGCGTGTGCGCGCGCGCGCCGGAAGTCTGCCCACCGAGGGGTGCCCGTTGGTCTCCCCTCATCTGCGAGTTTCACCATGGCCTCTGGCTTCTCTCCCCTCCCTGTCCCACCCAGCCGCCGCGTGTTTCTTCCTTTGGGAACTCCCCAGCCCTGTTCCACACACTTCAACCCGCTGGGCCTGCCCGTCCCTGAAAAGGGGGTAGAGGGACAGACAGGGACACACCCCACCGAGAGCCCCTGAGGATAAAGAGCTGTGGAGGCCAGACGGGGCTGTCAGGGGAGGGAGGCAGCTGGCTCGCGTTTGGCAAATGGTGACATTGAGTAGCCACGGCTCGTCTGAAGGATATTGCCATTGCCGTGAGCCTGAGGGTGGGGACGGTGTCAAAGGGTGTGGTGACTTGGAGTGATCCTCTGTGTCCGAGAGAGAAAAAATTGCATTTTCCATGAGTGCATACACGGTGGCGCCCGTAGCTCAGTGGGTAGGCGGTCCGAACCCAGCCTGGGCCACGTCAAACAACAATGACAACCGCTGCAACAACAACAACAGCAACAGGGTGGCACCTGTGGCTCATTGGTTAGGGCGCCGGCCCCATATACCGAGGGTGGCGGGTTCAAACCAGGCCCGGCCAGAGCCGTGACGCCACCACGGCACTCTCTGCAGGGCGACAGGTTGAGACTCTGTCTCAGGAAAAAAAAAAAAAAAAAAAAAAAAAGTCCAGATTGGTATCAGGCACGAATGAGTAGATTACCCTGTTTGCACTGGTTAGGTAAAGTCAGAGTCGTTGTTGAGCCCTTCGCCCGCCCAGGCAGTGTGTCATAATACCCCTATGTTGTGTCTATTAGGCGAGAGGTTCACAAACCCCCTCCGTCCTCTCCACCCCCACCGCGCTTTGAATTTAATTGTGCTTTCCTCTCCCGTGGGTCGTGCGGCCGTGTAGTTGTTCAACATCTCCCGGTTACGGATTAGTATGGAGCGTGTTGGAAGCTTGGCTTTTTTCCATGCTTGTGATCTTAGACGGGATGTCCTCCAAATCCATCCGGGTGGATACCAACGACGTAAAGTCCCCACCTTTCTTTACAGCTGAATGGTATTCCATGGTACACGCATGCTGTAGTTTATTTATCCGCGGTCATGGTCATGCTTCTTCGGCTAAGTGACTTCTTTGCTTCCCTCCCTCCCTCCTCGATTATTTCCTCCTTCTCTCCTCCCCGCCCCCGTTTCGGTCTTCTAGGTCCCTTGTATTTGTACAGAGAACCTCACGGTGGTCTAATTCGTTCCTCAGGCCTTCGTGACGTTTTTCGAGGTGAAAGGTGAATTCCTTCGCCCAGATGTGGCATTTAGTGTGATGCGGCCCGGGTCTGTGCCGTGCGAAGAGATTCGAAACAGAGGGACGGACGGGCAGACAGACAGAGAAAAATCCACCCACTGGGTGAAGGTTCGAGAAAACCGATCGCTCCGTGGCCTGGACCAGAGTGCGGTGGTGTCACCCTGGCTCACCGTAAGCCCCCCCACCCCGACTCTGCTCCTGGCTGAAGCGATGCTCCCGCCTCTCATTCCTGGGTAGCTGTGACTACAGGCATGCGCTACTAGGCCTGGCCCATTAAAAAAAAAGAGAGAGAGAGAGAGAGGCCTATCCCTGTCTCAGATCACTGTATAGACAGAACTTCCAGACCACAGAGTAAGATAGGAGAACCTGAGCAGAGCCCAGTAGTTGTATGAGTTGAAGAGACAGCTTGGAGCCTGGGGAGACCAGAGCCATTAGAGGTCACAGGGCAGATGTACCACAGAATGGTGAGTTGTACAGAGAGCGAGTGAGCTTTGAAAACCTGTAGAAGAGGGCAGTGCCTGTGGCTCAGTGGGTAGGATGCTGGCCCCATATGCCAAGGGTGGCGGGTTCGAACCCAGCCCTGGCCAAACTGCAACAACAAAAACAAAAACAGCTGACCCTTGTGGTGGGCACCTGTAGTCCCAGCTACTTGGGAGGCTGAGGCAAGAGAATTGCCTAAGCCCAGGAATTGGAGGTTGCTGTGAGCTGGGATGCTACAGCCCTTTACTGAGGGCAACAAAGTGAAACTCTGTCTCTAAAAAAAAAAATTTGAAAAGGATTAATATTAAACCTTTATTTTATTTTATTTTTTGAGACAGAGTCTCAAGCTGTTGCACTGGTAAGAATGCTGTGGCATCATAGCTCACAGCAACCTCAAACTCCTAGGCTCAAGCCATCCTATTGATTCAGTTTTTCTTTTTGGTAGAGATGGGGTCCTGCTTTTGCTCAGCCTGGTCTTGAACTCCTGAGCTCAAGTGATCCACCTGCCTTGGGCTCCCACAGTGCTGGGATTATAGGCGTGAACCACTGCGCCCGACCTTAAATCTTTCAACATGTGACACAATTCACCAGTGATGCCATCTGCGCCAGGAGTTTTCTTTGCTGGGAGGCTTTGACTGCTGATTCA
Source organism: Loris lydekkerianus (assembly GCA_963574355.1). NCBI lineage: Eukaryota > Metazoa > Chordata > Mammalia > Primates > Lorisidae > Loris > Loris lydekkerianus. Next base: position 3,199 of record CAUYPK010018590.1, read on the forward strand.
ATCTCTTTATAGACTTACCGAAATTTCCTATTTCTTCTTGTGTCAATGTAGGCAATTTGTGTGTTTCAAAGAATTTGTACACTCTTTCTAGATTGTCTAAGTTGTTGGTATGCAATTGTTCATAGTACCTCTGTACAATCTTTTTTTAAAAATCTTTCAGGCCAGTGGTAATGTCCCTGGTTTAATTTCTGATTTTATTTATTTGTGTCTTCTCACCTATTTTTCTTTGTCAGTTTCATTGATTTTTTTTTTTTTTTTTTTTTTTTTCAAATAATCAACTTTGGGTTTCATTGATTTTTCTATTTTGTTTTTCTTATTTTTTAAATTTTATTTTATTTCTATATTTTTCTCTTTTTTTTCCTTGTTCTTTTTTTTCTTTTTAACCATATTGTTTTTCTATTCTTTTTCATTGATTCCCACTCAAGTTTGTTATTTTTACTTCCTTCTTCAAGTTTTGTGTTTTCTAGTTCATTAGGGTGTTCAGTTAGGTTACTGATTTGAGGCCTTTATTTTTTAACATAGGTGTTCAGAGCTATTCATTTCCTTCTGAGCACTATTTTCACTGTATCCTTTAAGTTTGGGTACATGGTCTTCCCTGTTACATATGGGTGTATCCCTGCTTATGCCCAAATCCCTACATACTCCTGTCCTGAAGTTGACCCTGTAGAGCCCGGAAACCGGGTATGGGAAAAGTCGGCTCTCTCCCTATGCAGGCTTCTGCAAATCCCCAGTGCTGTATTTTTTTGTTCGTTTTTACAGATTTTTGTTTGTTTGTTTTTAGAGACAGAGTTTCACTCCATTGCCCTCTGTAGAGTGCTGTAATGTCATAGCTCACAGCAACCTCCAGCTCTTGAGCTTAGGTGATTCTCTTGCCTCAGCCTCCGGAGTAGCTGGGACTACAGGCACCTGCCACAACACCTGGCTATTTTTTGTTGCAGTTTGGCTGGGGCCAGATTTGAACCCACCAACCTCAGTATATGGGGCTGGCGCCCTATCCACTGAGCCACAGGTGCCGCCCTGAGGATTTCGTTTTTTATTTTGAGACGAGATCTCAGTCTGTTTCCTGGGCTAGAGTTACAGTGGTGTCACAGCTCACTGCAACCTCAAATTCCTGGCTCAAGCGCTCCTCCCACTTCAGGTTCTTGAATAGCTGGGACTAAAGGCATGTGCCACAACACAGGACTAATTTTTAAATTTTTTCTAAAAATGAGTTCTCAGTATGTTGCCCAGGCTGGTCTGGAACTCCTGGCCTCCAACAATCCTCTGGAGTGCTTGGATTACAGGTGTGAGCCACCACACCTGCCCCAATACTGTTTTTTGTTTGTTTGTTTGTTTTTTGCTGTTTTTGGCTGGGGCTGGGTTTGAACCCACCACCTCCGGCATATGGTGCCGGCACCCTACTCCTTTGAGCCACAGGCACTGCCCAATACTGTATTTTTGATCTATGTTTGGCTGGGAAAAAATCCACTAATAAATGGACTTAAATAGCCGAAACCTGTGTTGGCCAAGGGCCAATTATATCATGTTTTCATTTTCATTCCTCTCAAGGAACTTTCTTATTGCCTTTGTGATTTCCTCTTTGACCCGTTATGTGCATGTTTTTTAAGAGTATGTTTAATTTTCACACATTTGTGAGTTTTCAAGTGTTTCTCATTATTCTCTTCTAGTTTTATCCCACAGTGATTGAAAACAATGATCTAAATTACTTCAGTCTTTTAAAATCTAGTAAGAACTGTCTTGTGGCCCAACAGGTGGTCTAGGCAACGATGTAATGTCTCCTTAGCACTTGAGAAGAATTTGTATCCTGCTGTTGTGTGGAGTGTTCCGTCTGCGGGTCTAATTGCTTTATAATGTTGTTCAAGTTCTCTGTTTCCTTATCATTCTTCTGTCTGGTTGTTCTTTCTATTACTGAAAATGAAAGTCTCTATTTTTTTAAACCAGCGATTCCTCCCTTTGGCGCCGACATATGTGTTGCTTCATATATTTTGTGGCTTTCTCATTAGGTACATGTATATTTATAATTGCTGTATATTCTTGGTGTATTGAAACTTTGATCAATAAAAGTGTCCTTGGTCTCATACCCTTTCTGATATAAAGTGTGTTTTGTCTGATAATATAGCCACCTCGGTGGCACCTGTAGCTCAGTGAGCAGGGCGCTGGCCACATACACTGAGGCTGGCGGGTTCAAACCCAGCCCGGGCCAGCTAAAAACAACAGTAACAACTCTAAGAACAACAACAAAAATAGCTGGGTGTTGTGGCAGGTACCTGTAGTCCCAGCTACTTGGGAGGCTAAGGCAAGAAAATCGCTTAAGCCCCAGAGTTTGAGGTTGCTGTGAGCTGCGATGCCATAAACTCTACCCAGGGTGACAGCTTGTAGACTCTGTCTCAAATAAATAAATATATAAATAAATAAATAATATAGCCACCTCAGCTCTCTCCTGCTTGCATCTGCATGTAAGATCTTTTTCTATCCTTTTTCTTTCAACATCTTTGTGTCCTTGTATTTAAAATCAATTTCTCTCAGACTTCATAAAGATGGATGCTATCATCTGAATGTGGGTGTTTCAAAAAGTTCCTATGTTGGCACCTAATGCCCAATGTGATACTATTAACAGGTGAGGCTTTCTGAGAAGTGATTAAGGCACAAGGACTCTGCCCTCATGACTGTGATTAATGCTCTTATGAAAGACTTAAAAGGGCGCTGCCTTCTGTCCCTTCCACCATGTAAGGACACAGTAATAGATTAAATTTTTTTATTTAGAAAGCCTTCAGGAGCCACTGAACCTGCTGCAGCCTTCTTTGGACTTCCCAGTCTCTAGAATGATAAGAAATAAATGTCTTTTATTTTTAAACTACACGGTCTAAGTTATTCTTGAAAGACTAATCTAACTTATTTTTGTTACAGCAGATCGAATAAACTAAGATTACAGTGGCTCACACTTGAACTAGCACTCTGGGAGGCCAAGGCAGGAGGATCACTTGAAGTCAGAGGTTCAAGACCAGCCTGAACAAGAGCGAGACCTCATCTCTACTAAAAATAGAAAAAAAATTAGCCAGGCATAGTGGTAGGTGCCTGTAGTCCCAGCCACTCGGGAAGGTGAAGCAGGGAATCATTGGGTGAAGCCCAGGAATTTGAGGTTGCTGTGAATTAAGCTGATACCATGGCATTCTAGCCTGGGCAACAGAGGGAGACTCTGTCTCAGAAGAAAATAAATAAATAAAAAATAAAATAAAGTGATTACTTACAAAGCTTTAACCTTGCCATTCAGATATTTAATTTCTGTATGTATTATATACTTTTTGTTCCTGAGTTACTGCCCTTTTTAATTTAATTTTTCTAGTGTACCATTTTGATTCCTTTCTTTCTTTACTTTTCTGTATATTTCTTAGATATTTTCCTATCGATTACTTTGGGGATTACAATTAACATGTACGACTTACAACAACCTACTTTGAATTATACCAATTTACCTTTAATAGTACACCAGCACTCTGCTCCCATGAATCTCCATCCCTCCCTCTCAATATTTTTGCATAAATTACCTCTTTATACATTGTACATGTATGCCCATTTACTTAGATTTATAGTTATCCTTTTATGCACTTACCTTATAAATCATATAACAAAAAGAGAGAAGTTAGACACCAAACCAAAAGTACAATATTGGCTTTTCTTTTTCTTTCTCTTTTTTAGAGATGGAATCTTGCCCTGTTGCCCAGGCTGGCATAACCACAGCTCACTACAATTTCTAATTCCAGGGCTCAAGGTATTCTTACCTCAGTCTCCCAAGTAGCTGTGACTACAGTGCACACCACCATGTTTGGCTAAGTTCTTTTTTGGCTGGGGTGGTGGGGGCATTGCTTTTTATTTTTTGAGAGAGATGGGGTCTCACTATGTTGCTCAGGCTGCTCTTCACCTCCAGACCTTAAGAAATCCTCCCACCTTGGCCTCCTAAAGTGCTGAAATTATAGGTATAAGTCACTGTGCCTGGCCAATATTGGCTTTCTTATTTGCCTATGAAACTAACTTTACTAGTGTTCTTTTATTTTTTTCTTATGTCTTCAAAGAAATATCTAGTATCTTTTCATTTTAGCCTGAAGAACCATCGTCAGCATTTCTTGCAGGGCAGTCTACTAGTAATGAAAACTCTCTTAACTTTGGTTTATCTTGAAATGTCTTTTTTTTTGACAGAGTCTCATTCAGGGTAGAGGGCTGTGGCATCATAGCTCACAGCAACCTCAAACTACTGGGCTTAAGCAATTCTCTTGACTCAGCCTCCCAAATCGTTGGGACTATAGGCATGTGCCCTTATGCGCAGCTAATTTTTCTATTTTTAGTAGAGATGGGGTCTTGCTCTTGCTCAGGCTGGTCTTGAACTCCTGAGCTCAAGGGATCTTCCTGCTTTGGCCTCCCAGAATGCTAGGATTACAGATGTGAGCCACCACACCCAGCATATCCACTCTTATTCCTTAAAGATAACTGTTCTGGATATAAAATTCTTGGTTGACATGATTTTCTTTTGGGACTTTCAATACGCTGTTCCATTGCCTTCTGGCCTCCATGGTTTTGAAGAAGAAATTAGCTGTTAATTTTATTGAGGATCACTTGTATGTAATGAGTCACTTCTCTCTGGATGATTTCAAAGTTCTCTCTTTGACCTTGAGTTTCCACAATTTGAACATAATATGTCTCAATGTGGATCTCTTTGAGTTTAGCCTGCTTGGAAACTTTTGAGCTTCTTGGATGTGTCTCATCATATCTCTCATCAGATTTTGAAAGGTTTTGGTTTGTTTGTTTTTGTTCTTTGTGTTTTTTTGAGACTGAATCTCACTTTGTCACCCTTTGTGGAGTGCTGCGGCATAACAGCTCACAGCAACCTCAAACTCTTGGATTCAAACGATCTTCCTGTCTCAGCCTCCTGAGCAGCTGGGACTACAGGTGCCCACCACAACATCTAACTCCTTTTTTTTTCTTTTTAGAAACAGGGTCTCGCTTTTTCTCAGGCAAGTCCCAAACTCCCAAGCTCAGGAAATCCACACGCCTTGGCCTCCCAGAGTGCTAGGATTACAAGCGTGAGCCACTGCTGCTGGCAAGATTTTGGATGTTTTAGCCATTATATCCTCAGCCCCTTTATAGCCCCCTTTTCTCTCTCTTTGGATGCCTATAAAGCAGATGTTGACCCACTTAATGACATCCTATAGTTCCCCAGGCCTGTTTGGTTATCTTTCGTTCTTTTTTCTTTCTGCTACTCAGACCAGATAATTTCAAACACTTTAATTCTCACTGATTCTTTCTTCTGTCTATTCAAATCTGCTGTTGAATTGCCCCAGGGACTAATTAGTTATTACATCTTTCAGTTTCACCATTTCTTTTTGGTCACTTTTTCTCATTTCTGTCTCTTTCCTATTGATATTCTCATTTGTTCTGACATCATTTTCTTGATTTCATTTGGTCCTTTTCCATGGTTTCCTTTAGCTCGTTGAATACACTGAAGACAGTTGATTTAATGCTTTTGACTAATAATTTCAGTGTCAGGGATGGTTTCAGTCAAAATGTTTGTCCCCTCTTAATGGACCATACTTTCCAGTTTGTAGATTCTGTAGTTTTTTTGTTGTGAACTGGAAATTCTGAGTATTATATTGTGGTTGTTCTGCAGATATAATCCTCTCTCATTTCTCAGGGATTTTGCTTGTTCATGCCTGCAACAATTTTTCATTGTGTATGTGTGACCTTTCTAAGCTATTTGTGCAAAACAAATATTCCCTGTTGGGTGTTTTCACTAAAACATTTCTACCATTGTCTCTGGGGTCAACCAGTGACCTGATGTGATTTCTTCACATGTCTGACTCCCAAGAGGGGAAATATAAATGGGTCCCATCTCCTTAAATCTCCTCTTGGCCAGGAAGCTGCTCCAACCTATAGTTGTTGAAACAATAGCCAAATTCTGTGTTGGCCCCTCAGCGATCAACAACATCAATCAGTAATCAGAACCTACAACCCCAATTTTTGGAAGACAAGGTCCTTGTTGCCCACCCTGAGTCCAGTGTCCACATCTGCCTGCCATGGGGATAGCATTAAAGAGATGACAGTCCCTGCTGTGTAAGAAAACTGAAATTCACCTGCCTCTTCTTCGGCTCTACCCTGGTTGTTGAACTAGCTTCATGAGATCCCAAATAATTGCTTTAGGCAGTTTCTGGCTGTTCAATTGCTGATCCATGGATGGACAGATTCCTGGAAATCCTTACTGTGCTGTGTTCCCTGATGTCACCTCCTGCCAAGTGATTTTTTTACAAAGCTGCAAAGGCAACGCAATAGAAAAAGAGTCTTTTCAAGATATGGTATTGGAATAATTGGACTTCCATAGGCAGAAAAATGAACTTCCATCCAAGCCTCACACCACATGCAGCAATTAACTCAAAATAGATCAGAGATCTAAATGTAAAATGTAAAACTAAAAATCTTTTAATTTTTTATTTATTTCCTGTCACCCTGCTATGGTGCTGTGGTGTCATCATAGCTCACAGCAACCTCAAACTCCTGGGCTCAAGTGATCCTCTTATCTTGGCCTCCTGAGCAGCTGGGATTACAGGTGCCTCCACAACACTTGGTTATTTTTAGAGAAGGCATTCTCGCTCTTGCTCAGGCTGGTCTCAAACTACTGAGCTCAAGCCATCTGCTGCCCTCAGCCTCCCAGAGTGCTAGGATTATAGGTGTGAGCCATCATGCCCGGCCTGGGTTCAATGTTTTGTGACAATACGTCCTCAGATTTACATGAGACTTTAAAAAATTTTTAAATTTTTTTTTTTAATCTCTTAAGACCTGTGACACAGCATCAATATTGTATCATTTTCCATCCTGCCATCTGGTACCAGGGACTGGGCCGTGAAGGTGAGCAGGGCAAGGGAGGGGCAGCTAGCGGAGTGGGACTGGAGAGGCAAGAAGTGGCAGAGCACTGAGCTTTCCTGTGGTCCCCACCCATAAAAATTCTGTTTTATCTGGAAGAGGGGAAACTAGATATGGGGAGGTTTTTGAAGTCCTTTGGGTTAAACCAGGGTTAAGAATCATTAACATAGGCTTATCTGGTTCTTATCCTAAGAGCTGTGGAAAACCACTGAATTGTTTGTAGCAGGAGATGACATGATTCAGATGTACATCTTGTGTCCTTAGGATGGCTGCACATAATTATACACCTGGAACCAGTGAGCCATGTGATTCTGATGTATGATAAAGTCAGAATCACTGTCAATCTGAGCATTGTTTGGTCAGAAAGGAAGTGAATAGATAAAACCAAAAAGTAGACCACTAAGATTGGCCCATTTCAATCCCTTTTTAAATTTAATTTAATTTATTTTTTTGAGACAGAGTCTCACTATGTCACCCTTGGTAGAGTGCCATGGTGTCACAGCTCATAGCAACCTCAAACTCTTGAGCTTAAGAGATTCTCTTGCCTCAGCCTCCCAGGTAGCTGTCAATCCCTTTTTAGATTTAGTTTTCTTTGGTTACTCCCAGTCTTTTTGTTCTGGCTAAGCCCCAGCACTTGGAGTGAAGGCCTAGTGGGTACCTCTTAACACACCCTATGGCTTCAAACTTGGAAAGCTTGCATTGTAATGAGGTGGCTTCCCAGCAGTGCTGTTTCCAGCAGCAGCATCACGTTGTGTCTACTGCGTACAATGGGCAGAGCTAATGAAAGAAATTATTTTAATATGTGTGTGAGCAAAAATGTGCCATGTGTAGGTTCATGAATTCAAGAAGATGGTATTCTTACTTGAGAAAAGTGTCATTTAGAAAGAATGTGTTCAGGATTTCCTCTCTTCCTTAAACAGCCAGATTCTCAGAGATGTGAAATACAAGGCCAGTCGGACCCTCCTACCCACCTCCACATCACCCAGTCATTCAAATTCCTGAAACATCAATGAATTCATGGTAAATTAACCAGGCATTTGGCTGGTCTCTGCAATGTCAAACACATTGGGTAGGATTTCTTTCATCTTCTGAGCCTTACATGCACAGATCCCATAAACTCTCTAGGGAGAAAAGTAGGAAGAAAGGGCAGCTGAATGCTTTCTCCTTTTTATAGATAAGGAAACTGAGTGGTTAAGTGACTTCCTTGAACCGCATTTTAGAAGGGGCATCAGAGACAAGAAGGGAAGGCAGGGACTCCAACTCCGGCCATTAGGGCTGAGAGGCATTCATCTTTGAAGATCTGAAGATGGTGAACTTTTTTGAATGACTTATCAGACAGATGGAGTAATGGCTTCCAGCCATGCAATTCACTTACCCTGGATGGCTGTCAAGGTTAAAAGTTCTATTTGCAGGTCTCCCCCATTAGGTTGGTGTTTTTGAGTGTGTGTGTCTCCCTCCCATCCCCTCAGCATGGTTCCTAACTGGCTTGGTTGGCCTGGATAATGGCAGTCATCTCCTGCTCTGTCTTAGACCGCTTAGGGGCAAAAGTGTGGGCATTGTGCCAGAGCATAAACTGTGAATGGTGCCAGCCAAGACCAATTCCTGTTACTTACTTAGAAATGAGGCCCTAGGATCCCTTAGGAAGCCAACTTATTTTTCTAGGGCAATGAATTAATCAAATGACCTTGCAACCGTATTTCCTTCCCATATCCATTTTCTTACTATGTTGTTTCATCAACTAGGGATGAATGAAATATCCTCTCAAACCAATCTCCAGGCTCCATGCCTGTGCCTCAAGCAGCTAAGGCGCCAGCCACATACACCTGAGCTGGTGGGTTCGAATCCAGCCCCTGCCAGCCAAACAATAATGAAGGCTGCAACCAAAAAATAGCCAGGCATTGTGGTGGGTGCCTGTAGTCCCAGCTACTTGGGAGGCTGAGGCAGGAGAATCGTTTGAGCCCAGGAGTTGGAGGTTACTGTGAGCTGTGATGCCACGGCACTCTACCCAGGGTGACAGCTTGAGGCTCTGTCTCAAAAAAATAAAAAACCAATCTCCAAATTTATATAACTAAAACTAGCAATAGGAAACCCATGTTGTGCTTACTAAGTGCCAAGATCTCTTCAAAGTGCTTTATGTTTATTATTAACTCATTTAATCTTGACAATTGCCCTCCAAGGTAGGTACCATTTCCCTATCCCCATTTTACAAACTGAGGCACAGAGAGGTTGACTTACTTATCCAGGATCACACAGCTAGTATGAAGCAATACAGGTGAAATTAAGATCCAGGCAGTTTGATTCCAGATTTTATGTTCACAACTACTTCTCATAATTATTTTCTTCCTAATGGGTAAATTAAACTGAGATTTCAGTTTTCTCCATTGTAAATATGTCTACCACATTTTATACTAGCCACAGCAAAAATTTCATTTGCATGTTACCTACTAAAAAATAGAATAGGAGCTGCTTAAGGGCCTTTTCTCTAAGTCCTCATTGCTCACAAATGTATAAAAGCATACTAAGTTTACCCTGAATGTTATGCAAAAGCATTTGAAAAACAGTTAAGTACTCTGAAATATTACAATATGTGCTTATACATACCCGTATCTCTAACTAGTCCAAGCTGGTCTACCTGTATCAGTACATTTCTCTTTTTATATATATGTAGGTGACCATGAAAGTTTTGAGAAACTTCCCAGAAACACAGTCAACAGCGTCTTTTCTGATTCACCCATGCAGGTTTCAACTTGCTTGGCTTATTAGGGTTGCTGGGAGGGCTTCATTTGTTTCTTGACTTCAGTATATCCCATAACTTTCGTAAGGACATACATGTGTGTGTGCAATGCATGTTTTTTGTATAGAGCTTTTCCAGTTATTCCTCAGTTGTCTCTTAGAGCAGCCACAACTTGCTAATGGGCTCCCCTCTGCCTACCCACTTTCCCTCTTCCTTACCAAGCCCAGCCTAGTGAATGCTTTAAAAAATTTTATCAGCCTGAGCAAGAGTGAGACCTCATCTCTAATAAAAACAGAAAAACTAGCCAGGCACTGTGGCAGGTGCCTGAGTCCCAGCTACTTGGGAGGCTGAGGCAAGAACAATAATGGTCAGTCTTGAGCCCAAGAGTTTGAGTTACTGTGAGCTATAATGCCACAGCATTGAATCCCAGAGTGATTGAGACTCTGTCTCAAAAAAAAAAAAAAAAATTTAAGGGTACAAAATTCTTTTCAGTGATTTAAGCCCATTAAAAAGTACACCATTGTCATTATTATATTAATTGGCATTGATCTGAAATATGACAAACACAAAACTATAATAGCATTTAAGAAAGGGACTCTATTAACATGATTTCTCTTCATACTTATATTTCAAATGGAATTCAAGTATTTACAAAATTAATTTTATTGTTAAGACCCCAATCTAGCTTTTATTATTATATCTATGCAGCCATTTGTAAGCAGATCCATGCCCTTGTCAATGGGCCAGATTTTTGCAAGTGTCTGGTATATGACCCATGAAAACGAGTAAATATATAACTAGCCTTATGTTTGTGTCATCCAGGATAACTGTTTTAATCAGCTGTCTCGTACATAAATATCAGGCCCTGATTAAAAACTCAGTTCTGAGGTCTCTGAACAGGGGTCCTCAAACTTTTTAAACAGGGGGCCAATTCACTGTCCCTCAAACCGTTGGAGGGCCGGACTATCGTTTTAAAAAAACAACTATGAATAAATTCCTATGCACACTGCACGTATCTTATTTTGAAGTAAAAAAACAAAATGGGAAAAAATGCAATATTTAAAATGAAGAACAAGTAAAGTTAAATCAACAAACTTACCAGTATTTCAATGGGAACAGTGGGCCTGCTTTTGGCTAATGAGATGGTCAATGTCCGGTTCCATATTTGTCACTGCTAGTTGTAACAAGTGATGCAAGTGTGCATCAGTTCGTCAAGATCTGGTTGGAGATTTCAGATGTTTCATTCTGGAAAAAGTCTGTTCACAGACATAAGTGCTGCCAAGATGGTTGCCATTTTGAGTGCATGGTTCCTGAGATTAGAATATGTCTCAGAGGGGAGAGATACATAGAAATTAGGAAGGCTGCTTGACTTGAATGTGTCTTTCAGAGAGTCACAATTCTGCAGTTCAGCCAGTTCCATTTGGTAAATCGTATCCACATTTTCAATGTCAATAGAAAATGGGTTATGGAAAAGCTGTATGTCCTATTCATGGAGATGAAGCTCTTTAAATCTAAATTGGAACTCCTTTTGCAACTTTTCCAGCGAATCCACACATTTTTTATTTGCAAATGCAACCAATAGATTTTCCACGAACAGATTTTGAGTTGTGGGGAGATGGCAGAAATTTTCCTCCTTCACTTGTTTGATGAGGAGGCCTAATTTTACTTCAAATGCTTTCACATGTGATTGCATATCACAGACGAGCTTCC
>CAUYPK010018592.1:0-53961 GCA_963574355.1 Loris lydekkerianus
GGCGCCTGTAGTCCCAGCTACTTGGGAGGCTGAGGCAAGAGAATCGCTTAAGCCCAGGAGTTGGAGGTTGCTGTGAGCTGTGTGATGCCATGGCACTCTACCGAGGGCCATAAAGTGAAACTCTGTCTCTACAAGAAAAAAAAAAAAATAAATAAAAATAAAAAGAATAGAGGTGTGGAAGGGAAACAGGCAGACACCTTAAAATTAATCCCTTACCCATTCTGGGATTAAAGAACAAGATTTTTCAAAGGAGGCAAAGAGTTTAACCTCCCTAAAATATTAAACAGTGGGGGAAAGTCGTATGTGCATCTGAAAGAAACTACTTTGTAGTCTTAGGTTTATTTGAGACCCCTCAGTTGGAACCCTCCGAAAATCTTATAGAATTAGGGGTTTGCTATCTGGTTTTTTTGTTAAATTAACTATTACTGTGTAAACAAAGCGGTGACTAGGCTATTCTGGCAGCAAAAAAGATATTGAGGAAAGAAAAGGACAGACCAAAAAAGATGATTGTCTTTGACTAGTTTCAAAGATGAGAGTGAAGATAACAACTCCAAACCAGTTGGTACTGATGATGTGTCAGATGAGGGGAGATAAGATGAGCACTTGATTGTTACTTGTATTGGACTTTGTTCCTCTTACTAGCTTAGAGCAGAATCAGTCCTCGTGTCAGTAAGGATCTCTTGCCCTGTGTGAGGATGTATGGTAATTTCAGAGAAATTTTTTCTTATTCCTGATATTTATATTATTTAATTAATTTTTTTTTTTTTTTGAGACAGAGTCTCACTATGTTGCCCTTGGTAAAGTGCCATGGTGTTACAGCTCACAGCAACCTCTAACTCGTGGGCTTCAGTGATTCTCTTGCCTCAGCCTCCTGAGTAGCTGAGACTACAGGCATCTGCCACAACGCCTGACTATTTTTTTGGTTGCAATTGTCATTGTTGTTTAGCTGGCCTGGGCTGGGTTCAAACCTGTCAGCCTCAGTGTGTATGTGGCTGGTGCCGTAACCACTGTGCTATGGGCGATGAGCCCTTAATTCCTGATATTTAAACATAATTTTATTCTGCTGTTGATCCCAAGTTTTCTGGTAAACCAGTTTATTGTTCATCTTTGTGCCCCTAGAACTTAGCATAATACCTGGCTTACAGTAGATGTACCAAAAATGTTTCTAAAAATGAATTTTTTTTTCATTTTCAGTGCTTTTTTCAACTTTCACACAGAGTATTATAAAAGCAGTAGTCAATGATATGTGTCTCTTTCTTTTCTAGCTCAGACCATGACCGGCTTCATACCTTGGTAACTGAACGGTGTTTTCCGGTAGGTTCTCATCCTCCACAGACCGGTGGGATGCCTGGGTGGACAAATTCTGGATATTACCTTTGGTTTTTCCTAATAAGCGTCAGTTTTGCTCAGGAGTTTGAGGCCAGCCTGAGCAAAGTGAGACCCCCATCTCTATTAAAATAGAAAAAAAATTAGTCAGGCATTATAGCTACAGGTACCTGCAGTCCCAGTCTACTCAGGAGGCTAAGGCAGGATTGCTCAAACCCAGGAGTTTGATATTGCTGTGAGCTAGGCTGACACCACGGCACTCTAGCCTGGGTCACAGAGTGAGACTCACTCTAAAAAAAAAAAAAGGGAAGAAGGGTCAGTTTTGAAAGTGCCTTAGGTGTAAGGCACAAACTTAAGTTCTATTATTATTATTATTATTTTTTTTTTCAGACAGAGTCTCACTTTGTCAACCTCAGTAGACTGCTGTGGCATCATAGCTCATAGCAACCTCAAACTGTTGGGCTCCAACGATTCTCTTGCCTCAGCCTCCCAAATAGCTGAGACTACAGTCATCTGCCACAATGCCTGGCTATTTTTAGAGATGAAGTCTCGCTCTGGCTTAGGCTGGTCTCGAACCTGTGAGCTCAGGCAATTCACCCTCCTTGGCCTCCCAAGTGCTGGGATTATAAGTGTGATCCACTGTGCCCAGCATTTCCATTATTGTTAGCTGAATGATATTGACTTCACATGGACTTGCATAAGGGCCTTGACAAATGAGGAAAGAGGAAGTCCAAGTTGGGTACAGTAGCTTACTCATCCCTGTAATCTTAGCACTCTGGGAGGCCAAGGTGGGAGGATCTCTCAGGTCATGAGTTTGAGACCAGACTGTCCAAAGCAAGACTCCATGTCTACTAAAAGTAGAAAAATTAACAGGGTGTTACGTGGGAGGCTGAGGCAGGAGTTACACTCAAGCCCAGGAGTTTGAGGTTGCTATGAGCTATGATGGCACCACTGCACTCTAGTTTAGGCAACAGAAAAAAAGAGAGAGAAAGTTTCTCAAAAAAAAAAGAGAGAAAGTTTCTCAGCAAGCAGTACTAAAACGCCAGGGGTATAGATTCTGAGGCCAGATATAGGACACATTAGGGCACACCTACATATATGCCTATACAATACTGAAGGATTCAACAAAAGTTCATGAGGCTTATATTGTGGGATAACAGGGTGGTAGCTTCTTTGGGAGACCCCCAAGAATGAGAGTTTGTGGTCCAGTTAGAGATTTAAGATATGATTGATTCAAGATAGTTGATAGGAACTTAGTTTCAGTCAATTCAGCTCTAGAGTTTTGTTTTTACTTTTTTGAGACAGAGTCTCACTCTTTTGTCCAAGCTAGAGTGCTGTGGCCTCAATCTAGCTCATAGCAACTTCAAACTTGACTCAAGCAGTCCTCCTGCCTCAGCCTCTCAGTAGCTGGGACTACAGGCAATGTACCACCCCACCTGACTGATTTTTCTATCTTGTTTTACTTTTGCTGAGCAGCCTAGTCTCGAACTCCTGAGGTTAAGCAATCTTCCTGCCTCAGCCTCCTCAGTACTCTCAGTACTCTTAGAGTACTAAGATTATAGGCATGAGCCACCACACTGGCCTCAGATTTAGTTCCTATCTGTAGAACTTCAATTTTTGTTAATTTCCCTAGGAAGAAGTATAGCTAATGCAGTCTTAGCAGTTTAGCCTTACTGTCCCTATAAATTCCCATCTTTCACTGCTAAAAGATGGGGTGAGAGAAATATATATGCTATCAACAAAAGTACATGTAATTATTAGCAGATTATGAGAGACTATGGGGGGATAATGGTAGGTTGGGTGTACTGGCAGTTTGGAATGTGGCTTTTATTGATTTGGAGAAGGGTCCTCTAGGAGGAAGGAGGGTCTTGAGTTGTGATTTAGATGAAGAAAGCATCATGAGATAAGCTTGGGCAATATCTTCATCAAAACTTGAAAAGCATGGCTGGGTGCAGTCGCTTATGCCTGTAATTCTAGCACTCTGGGAGGCTGAGGTGGGTAGATTGCCCTGAGCTCAGGAGTTAGAGACTAGCCTGAGCAAAAGCGAGACCCCATCTCTAAAAAATAGGTAGGTGTTGTGGTGGGCACCTGTAGTCCCTGCTACTTGGGAGGCTGAGGCAAGTGAATCGCTTGAGCCCTAGAGGTGGAGGTTGCTGTAAGCTATGATGCGACAGTACTCTACCAAGGGCAACAAAGTGAGACTCTGTCTCAAAAAAAAAAAAATTTTTTTTTTTTAAAGCTGTGGGCTGGGCATAGTGTCTCACACCTGTAATCCTGGCACTCTAGGTGAGAGGATTGCTTGAGCTCAGGAGTTGAAGATCATCCTGAGCAAGAGTAAGACCCTGTCTCTACTAAAAATAAAAAAATTAGCTGGGCATTGTAGTGGGTGTCTGTAACCCCAGCTACTTGCAGGGCTGAGGCAGGAGGAACATTTAAACTCAGGAGTTTGAGGTTGTTGTGAGCTAGGCTGATCCCATGGCACTCTAGCCTAGGCAATAGAGTGAAACTCTATAAAAAAAACAAAACAAAAGGCTAGGCAGGGTGGTTCATACCTTTAATCCTAGCACTCTGGGAAGCTGAGGCAGATGGATTCCTTGAGCTGAGAAGTTTGAGACCAGACTGAGTAGGAATGTGACCCCATCTCTACTAAAAATAGAAAAATTAGCTGGGTATTGTGGAGGGCGCCTGTAATCCCAGCTACTAGGGAGGCTGAGGCAAGAGGATCTCTTGATCCCAAGAGTTTAAGGCTGCTGTGAGCTATGATGCCAAGGCACTCTACCTAGGGCGACAGAGTGAGATTCTGTCTCAAAAAACAAAACAAAAAACCCAAAACAAACAAAAAAACTTGAGAAGGTGAGAGGGAAAGAGAGCCTTTGGTGGGAGATGCTGCCTGTTGGCTGTAGTGTTGCAGGAAGTAAGAGCAGGTATGGCTATAACAGCTTCCCTAAGGGGAGGGAAAAACCCAATTGAACTTGTTCTCTGCCCTTAGGACATGGTCTGGGACATCAGGTATAAGACTGTCCGATGGCACTTTGTGGAATCTTTAGAGCAACCTCAAGTGGTCCAGGTTCGCTGTTCAAGTCTGGTGAATCAGAGCAACATGTACGGCCAGGTCACTGTCCGCATGCATATCCGCCAGGTAGAGGCACCAGTCTGCTTTCTTCCAAGCTTTTCTTACTCTCAGGTTGGTCACTTACCCTGGAGTGCAGGGTATAGCTGTCCAGGACTGCAGGGTCTAAGGAAAGGTTCACCGTGGTCTTCTATACTGTCACCACTTCCTTCCCTCTGCTGAGTGTTAGGTCTGCTGTGACATGATGTAGAGCTATTTTCTCCCACCTTCCTGGTCTTGACACCCTTCCCACTCCCTGCCCTGAAGAGGAAAGTGTCAGCAGTTATTCACTTAGTCCTAGATTCAGAATTCTTTTTTTTTTTTAATTTCAAATTACTAAGAGGGTACAAGCTATTAGGTTACATTGTTTGCGTTTATTAGGTAAAGTCCCTGTTGTAGTTGTGCCACTCACCCAGGAGGTGTGTCATGTACCCTTACATTGTGCCTTTTAGGTGGGAGCAAACCTCCCACTCCCTGCTCTCTTTTCCCTCCCTCACTTCTTCCCACTTCCCCCAACTTGAATTTAATTGGGTTTTTCTCTTGTATGGGTGTATGTTTGTTCATCTACTGGGTTCATGTTGGTATCGAGTACATTGGATATTTGCTTTTTCATTTTTTTTTTTTTTTGAAGTTTTTGGCTGGGAGTGGGTTTGAACCCGCCACCTCCGGTATGTGGGGCCAGTGCCCTACTCCTTTGAGCCACAGACACCGCCCCCTGCTTTTTCATTCTTGTGGTACTTTTCTAAGGAGAACGTTCTCCAACTCCATCCAGGTTAAAGACAAAAAATGTAAAGCCTCCATCTTTTTTTTTTTTTTTTTTTTCATTTTAAACAAGTTTATTAGAACAACAAGACTCTTGACTTGAAGGGAAAACTGTCTAGGATTCTTTTTTTTTTTTTTTTTTTTTGTAGAGACATATTCTCACGTTATCGCCCTCCGTAGAGTGCCATGGCATCACACATCACACTACCCACAGCAACCTCCAATTCCTGGGCTTAGGCGATTCTCTTGCCTCAGCCTTCCGAGTAGCTGGGACCACAGGTGCCTACGACAACACCTGGCTATTTTTTTTGTTGCAATTTGGCTGGGGCCGGGCTTGAACCTACCACCCTTGGTATAATGGGCCTGTGCCCTACCCTCTGAGTCACAGGCGCTGCCTGGATTTATTTATTTATTTATTTAATTAATTAATTTATTTATTTTAATTATTTCTTTTTTTTATTTTATTTTTTTCCATTTCTTTGTTTTTTATTGTTGGGGATTCATTGAGGGTACAATAAACCAGGTTACACTGATGGCATTTTTTAGGTAAAGTCCCTCTTACAATCGTGTCTTGCGCCCAAAATGTGTGGCACACACCAAAACCCCACTCCCCTCCCTCCTTCCCTCTCTTTGCTCTTCTTTTCTGATTTCATTTCTTTTTTTTTTTTAAGCAGGAACTCAACTTTATTGCGTCAAGCAGCTGCTTATATAGAGCGTGGGGAAGGGGCGGGGAAAGAAGGCGGGGGATGAGGTGTGTTACAGGGTTGGGCCAGTGGCATGGTACCACGTTGGCTGTATCTAGGTAGAGGCAGTTTCAGGCCGGGCCTTGCTGAGTCATTGCTACTCGGAAGTAGCTCGATGGATCTACTTCTAGTCAGGCTCAGGAGGTTGCACTAGGCCTCAGGCACATGGCAGGGCCCAACAATTCCCTCTTTTGTTTTTTGTATGGTGGAAAAACATAGCCCCTGTCTTAAGTTGTCTGCTCTTGCAGTTTCAGTCTTACCCGTTGTGGGGATACAAATATCAATGGTTTGGTCCCTGTCTTAGGTTGACTGAACGCAGAGTGATCGTACCTGTCTTTGGGTACTATGAATGTAATCCACCGTGCAGCCTCTCCATATCCTATCTTAGGTTGTCCCAGTTTTGGGAATCTTACCCGTCATTAGTGCTATGGAGGGTATTTTTTTTTTTTTTAGAGTAATTTATACCTACTTAAAGACAGATTGCCCAGGGTGGTGCCTGTGGCTCAGTGGGTAGGGCTGCCTGCCCCATATACTGAGGGTGGCAGGTTCAAACCTGGCCCAGGCCAAACTGCAACAACAAAAAAAAATAGCTGGGCGTTGTGGCAGGCACCTGTAGTCCCAGCTACTTGGGAGGCTGAGGCAAGAGAATTGCCTAATCCCAGGAGTTGGAGGTTGCTATGAGCTGTGATGCTACAGCACTCTACCCAGGTTGACAGCTTAAGACTCTGTCTCCAAAAAAAAAGTGAGAACAGGTTTGGCACCTATAGCTCAAGCGCTAGGGTGCCAGCCACATACAGTGGAGCTGGCAGGTTCGAATCCAGCCAGGGCCTGCCAAACAACAATGACAACTACAACCCAACCCCACCCCCCACCCCCCCCAAAAAATAGCCGGACTCCTATAGTGCTAGCTACTTGGGAGGCTGAGGCAAGAGAATTAATTGCTTAAGCCTAAGAGTTTGAGGTTGCTGTGAACTGTAACATCACAGCACTTTACTGAGGGTGGCATAATGAGTGAGAACAGAATAACTTAACTGGAATATAAAGAACAGATGAGCATGCTACTAATGGAGAAAGGGGGTATTTTTGCAGACCCAATGTTTTTCCCCAACCCATCTCCACCTGATGTCAGTCAAAACATATCTTTGGCCATTTAGTTAAAAAAAAAATGCAAGTGGTACCTGTAGCTCAGTGGGTAGGGCACTGACCCCGTATACCAAGGGTGGTGGGTTCGAACCTGGCCCTGGCCAAACTGCAACAAGAAATAGCCAGACGTTGTGGCAAGCGCCTGTAGTCCCAGCTACTCAGGAGACTGAGTGAAGAGAATTGCCTAAGCCCAGGAGTTGGAGGTTGCTGTGAGCTGTGACACCACGGCACTCTACCAAGGGTGATGGAGTGAGACTCTGTCTCTAAAAAAAAAAAAAATGCAATATGCTTGTGCACATGCACCAGTTACTTTAAGTACAATAAAGGAATAGAGAAGGGGAAAATGAAATAGAAAAAACTATATTGTAGTAGTCAGGATGTGGTAGAACCAAATTGCAGTTTTGTAATTGAGAATATAATCTTGGTCTGTACGAACAGAGTTCCGGAGTAAAGTAGCAGGTTTCCCTTTTTAGTAGACACCTCCTGTCTGCTGTTGGAACATTTCAATTGTATCCTCATCCTCCATTTCTAGCTGTGCAGGCGTGTTTCATTGATTGGCTGCCCATCAAATTGGAATCTGATCTGCCTCATTGATAAACCCTGTCGTTCATAGTAGGCTTTCATTAGTTTACTAAGTGGTGTATGCCTCTTAATCTTTTTCTTTTTTTGGAGACGGAGTCTCACTTTACTGCCCTGGGTAGAGTGCCATGGTGTCATAGCTCACAGCATCCTCTGACTCTTGGGCTCAAGCAATCCTCTTGCCTCAGACTCACTGGTAGCCAAGACTATAGGTACTGGCCACAATACCCAGCTAATTTTTAGAGACGGAATCTCACTCTTGCTCAAGCTGGTCTTGAACTCCTGAGCTCAGGCAATCCAACATGCTTCGGCCTTCCAGAGTGCTAGGATTACAGGCACGAGCCACCACTCCTGGGCTGCTTCTTAATCTTAAACTGCACCACAGAACATCCTGTCCTGCTACCTTCAAATTAATGTTATTGTTCTCAGTCTTAACTCCTTTCTTAGGCTTTTCATCTGCCACAGCAAGTGCCTGAGTCTCCTCAGCTGCTGCTTCACAAAAGAGGTACCAGGTCTACATGGAACTAGCACACCTTTTTTGAGACAGAGTCTTAAGCCATTGCCCTGGGTAGAGTGCCATGGCATAATAGCTCACAGCAATCTCCAACTCTTGGGCTCAAGCCATCCTCTAGCTTCAGTTTTTCTATTTTTAGTAGAGACAGGGTCTCACTTCTGCTCAGGCTAGTCTAGAACTTATGAGCTCAAGCAATCCACCCACCTTGGATTCCCAGAGTGTTAGGATTACAGGCATGAGCCACTGCACCTGGCCGGCCTCCATCTTTTTTTATGGCTGAAAAGTATTCCATGGCATACATATACCATAGTTTATTAGTGCATTCATGGATTGATGGGCACTTGGTTTCATTCCACATCTTGGTGATTGTGAATTGATTTGTAATAAACAATTTAGTGCACATGTCCTTATGATAAAATGATCTTTTTTCTACTGGGTAGATGCCTAGTAGCGGGATTGTAGAATCAGTTGTGAGGTCGTGAGGTTTAATTTGAGTTCTTTGAGGATTCTCTATACTTCTTTCCATAGAGGCTGTATTAGTTTTCAATCTCATCAGCAATGTAAAAGTGCTACCTTCTCTCCACAACCACACCAGCATCTGCAACTTTGGGACTTTGTGATACGGGCTATTCTTACTGGGGTTAGGTGATATCTCAAGGTGATTTTAATTTGCATTTCTCTGGTGATTAATGATAATGAGCATTTTTTCATGTGTTTGTTGGCCATATATCTGTCTTCCTCAGAGAAGGTTCTGTTCATGTGCCTTGCCCAGTGATAGATAGGATTGTTTGCTCCTTTTTTGTTGATTAATTTGAGTTCTCTGTAGATTCTAGTTATCAACCCTTTGTCAGATTTGTAACATGCAATTATCTTTTCCCATTTTGAAGGTTGTCTGTTGGCTTTAATTGTTGTCTCCTTAGCTGTGCAGAAGCTTTTTAGCTTAAATTAAGTCCCACTTTTTTTTTTTTTTTTTTTTTTTTTGCTTTGATTGCCAGTGGATGGAATCTTCTTCATAAAATCTTTCCCTAAGCTGGTATCATCTAGAATTTTTCCCATACTTTCTTTTAGGATTTTTATCATTTCATGTCTTAGATTGTCTTTTATTCACTAGACTCAGAATTCTGACATAATTTTTTTCTTGCCCATTAAAATTCTTTGTTATGGTATGGTTGTTTCAAAAATGCATGTGTGGCAAAAAACCAAACCATAACAATCATATTAATGTACACAGCTATAATTTAATTAAAAAAAAAAAAAACCCAGAAAAACTAACAAGCCAGATTTGCTATCATCCTTGCAGACTCTGGCCATCTATGACCGGTTTGGACGGTTGATGTATGGACAGGAAGATGTACCCAAGGATGTCCTGGAGTATGTTGTGTTTGAAAAGCACCTGACAAACCCCTATGGGAGATGGAGAATGCATGGCAAGATTGTTCCCGCATGGGCACCCCCTAAGCAGCCTATCCTTAAGGTGAGGCAGCATGATGGTAAGTTTGCTTGAGACAGTAGTTGTGGCATCCTAAGCCTCTCCTGTTGGGCTCCGCCTAGTGGAGAGAGGGAATGATGCAACTCGAAGGAAGGGGAAACTTTCTGATGGAGGCTGGAGATGAGGGATGAACTCTTCTGGGTAAACTGTGGGGTTGGTTGGTAGGTAACTCAGCTTCTATTCTTTCAGACGGTGATGATCCCTGGTCCCCAGCTGAAACCTTGGGAAGACCATGAAGAAGCACAAGGAGAGGCCCATAAGCCTCAGCTAGTCTGATGGCAAATACGACTCTTGGGGTAAAGCGTGGGTGATGAGAGTGAGCTGCTGGGAGCTGAGAAATCATTCATCTCCATTGTGCTCTAAGAGGAACTACCTTTGTTTTCTCCAAGCCTGCTTGAGCTTGAGTCTTTTCAACAGTCTACCCTGAACAACCATGGCTGATGGCTGGGCCCAGGTGGGCGGCAGGGATGCTCAGCCATGGACCTTCTTCTTTTGAAATTGTACATCTAACTTCTGAGTCTAGATGAAAGGCAGTATGTTTCAGGGAATATCTATACCAGTTTTTCCCACAGCAGGAACTGAGGGAACAGAACAGCGGCACTCTCTTTCTACTCACAGGGCAGGGATCAAAGTTTGAAATAAAACACTTTCAGAGTGTTGAATAAGTTTTGGTGGGTTCTGTTCATTCCCCTGGCTCAGGCTGGGAGTAGACCAGCCTTTGAATAGCAGAAGTGGAAGATGAGCTTACTTGTGAGTGATAGGACTTCTCAGGAAATCCAGACTTGGGAAGAATAATTAGTGTTTATAAAATATTTAAGAAGACCTTTTTTTGTAGAATGACTCGCTGATGACTCAGCATTTGTGTTTCATTAGAAGAATATAAACCCAGAGAAATAATTTATCCCTCAGCCTTTGATTGTATTGTTAATTATTAGCTGCATCCTGGTGTGACCCCAGGAAGTGTGGTGGGAGACAGGGGCCATGGATGGCTTGCCACCTTGGGAAATTCACCTGCAAGACTTGGTTCCCCGATTTCTAGTGGATATGGTGACTCTTCTTTCTAGTCCAGTATTATGAAGGCACATGTACCAGAGTATAAATACCTGTGTAGAGTAGAATAGCTCAGCCCTTCCTTGTTTAGCTCCATCTGGGATGTTAGGAGAAGGGAGTGGGATTTCACATGCTTGAGTGTCCAATGTCATCTGAATATGACAAGGGAAGTCACTCTGTACCATCAACAAGCTTAGCTCTTAGTACTATTGCTTTTATCAGTCCAGCGTGAGCTCCTCTCGGAACACAGGACCTTAATTCTCATATTTTCTCTTTCTCAAGCTTAGAATTTGTTTTAAGGAATCTGTCACTTAAAGTAAGAAAGAATTAATCTCTAGTGACCTTGTCCTGAGAGAAGAACCTGGCATCAGGTCAAGAATAAGTAACCAGTCTCTCTAAGCTATCAACTCAGCAAAGCAGCAAACAAATGAGGCTTCACTGGGGAAGACTGGTTTTTTAGAGGAGCTGTTGAGTGTTGACTGTAAAAGCAAAGATAATCTATGTTGAGGGAACAGACAGTGCTGGTGGGTTAACCCAAACCAACACCTTTTACTTATGCTGCTTAGTCTCAAACCTTTTGTTTTAAAATGCACATTAGTTTGCAGCATTACTGCCCAAATGAGGTTTGGTCACATCCTATTTGCCTGAGCCCTGGATTAAAGCAAAATAAGGGAAGTACTTTTGAGCTGGGGAGTACGGATGAAGGGCAGGTAATCCTAGCAAGATAGGGAAGCAAAGAAACAAAAAAACTACACTTGGTAGGCAAATGATACAGTAAATGATTTCTTTAAATATGTAAAAACAGTGGCTCAAATAAACTGTTTCACACCACTGCCCTAGTTATCTTGGCCTTCTCTAGATAATCCTAGATAAAGCTGCCACCAGGGAGCTAGAGGATAAGTGCAATTTTTATTTCCCCTTGGAATCAAATCCAGCTGAGCAAATGGCCCCAGATGTGAAGGGTTGGCTAGAAAGACCAGGCAGAAGATCTTCTGCAGTGTCAGTCACAGACCTGGGTGTTGGCAGAGGCTTTGCCAGACTACCCAGAAGACCCGAAGTCCTAGAGGCTGCGGTGTTGTTACCTTGGGCTTTGGAATAGGCATTGTTCTTTCCTTATCTATTGTTGCTGTTTAAAAATGTTGACAAAATCACCAGTTTGAATAAGGTAGAGCCAACTGCACTGGTCAAGAAAAAGCATTCTTTATTTTTTTCCCCGTGCTTCATTTTACAAGAGTAGGTTTGGGGGCAAGTTTGCTATTCCCAGCTAGACCAGACCCAGTGGGATAATGTTTGGGGGTGCATAGCAAAATCTACATGGGCTCAGAAGTCGTAGGGTTAACTAGAGCCCAGAGCAAGGACACACTTCAATTACTGCTTTGAAAGCCCAGGGCAAGTGACAGGAACCTGGGTAGGTGGGAGAGCCTAGGTGTGGGAATGGAAGAAGAGTAGATTACTCCATTCCTCTGTTCTCTTTTGGAAATGGAGTACTTTGTAACTTCTCTGGGAAGTCCTTTAACTGCCTAGGTTATTCTTTTTTCTTTTTCTTTTTTTTTTTTCTTGCACAATACATTATGATGTTCTAAGCTCAGAGTATTTATATGCAGACTAGACGTTACAGCTTGTTTTTTCCCCATTAGGTATTTGGTCCCCTCTTTTTTTTTTTTTTTTTTTTTTAATCTTTTTTTTCTCTTCATGAATGACATCAATCTTTGTATTGTTAGATTGGAGTTTACTGCCATCTTTAGTGCCCCCATCCACCTCTGCCATGTTTAGCCTGCCTATTTCCACCCCACCTCATCTCTGCCAATCCTGGGACTTCTTTGTATGTTTTTCTTTTCTCATTTCCCTCTGATAATATCATCTAATCCCAGCATTCTGTTATCTGGTACTGCGTAAGCAAGGGTAGCCTGAATTGTTCAGAGAAGAGAAGTAAGCGAAGAAAAAGCTCCCTAAGAAAGAAGGCTTTGTATTTAGTATGCTTTTTGCCGGCCCTCAGGCTTCTAACCTGCCCTGTAGCACTGCCCTTTTTGAGGACATAAGTAGTTACAATGCTGACAGTATACAGGACCGCCTTTCTTTCTTGGGCTTCTCTGGAAGGAAACTGAGGTGGCTTCTTATTACTAAGCAAGGAGTGGTTCTCACATCAAACCAGAGATTCTCCTTGGTTCTAGTTGTTTTGGCAGAAGAGAGGGGTCCTGTTGACCATAGTGTGAAAGGTTACAGGGAGGAGAATGAGCCAGGGAGATGAGTGCTAGAGGCTGGCAAGAGCTAGGGCAGAAAGGGGGTGATCCCCTAAAAGATTAGCAAGAAGCATACTGAGATGTCTGGAAGGGGGAGTGCCCTTGACCAGTGTAGGGAGGAATTGAAGAAATATGCTTTTCCTTCTGTGTCTCTGATGTTGCTTTCGATTGCAGATGTTGACGTGGATGTCAGAGCGCCTGATTGTTTCTACTTCAGCAGTCAGGTAGGGCAGGTATAAGAAGCAATAAAATAGAAATGGGAGATTCGAAGTCAAAATGACAAGGTCCTTAGGGCATTTCAGGCACCTATTTTGAGTCATTTTAGTTTTTCTCCTATCTATTTTTCAGTTTGAGTTAAATAGCTTCTTTAGCTTCTTATGGTGACTTTTATAGCATTCTGTGGTCTGCAGTCCCTATGTTGCCAATGAAGTTTAGTTTCTTTTCAAAAAATGGACCTCTGTAGACTTCAGGGAAGTGTTGGGTCTCCTTGAGAGACGATGCAGGACCATCTTGGCTGACTTCCTTTCATCCCTCACATTGGCTTTACAAGTTAGTGTCCAGACTCAGGTGGCTTGTGGTGAGTGCTTTAGATGGACGGGAGGAGTCTTTAGAAGCAGGGGTCTAGCTTTGGTTTCCTTGAGTAGGAAGAAAGGTAAAAGTAAAGAGAGGGTAGGCCTTTCCCATTGGGGTCTGAGCTGCACCCTTCTTACACAATTTGTTTTTAGAACAAGTTGAATTCTGGCCTTCTCAAGAAGGAGAAATGGCCAAGTTATCTTTGATTTAGCTTTTTGGGAACACTTGGACTTGGAAGGGACCTTGGTTCCTGAAAGCTATGTTTAACCTCACCTGATAGATCTGTTTACTCGCAGTCCCAAGGATAGACAGTTGAAGGGATGAGTTCTTCATTTTGAGCTTCAAAAGCCACTTGTTCTTGGTCTTCAGTTAAGGAAGAAGACTTCTGAGTCTCAGCTTCTTGGAGACTTGGCTCTGGGGCTAAGTTGAACAATGGCTCAAGCCCTGAAGGTCCTTGTAGTTCTCTGACACCTTCTAGAGTGAAAGTACTGGCTGGTTTGCTTGCCTTAGGGTGGGGGCTTTTGCTTTCTGGAAGGAAGTGATGATCCAGAGGTCCATGGACTGAAAGGCATAGTGGTTTCTCAGGGGATGTGGGAAAAATTTCTGTCTGAGTTGCTGTTAAAGCCAGGAGCCCAGGTTTCCCAGATGGGGCTCCAGGTTCCTCCCCAGGAAAGATGTCTGCCATAGTGCCCTTTATTTTATTTCCTTCTGGATCAGTGACTTCCCATCGACAAAGCTCTGCCATCCTGCTCCCCATACTGCTTGCTTCCTGGGAGATGGACCCCCCAAAGTCTGAGCCTTCCCAAGGGCAGACTGTATCCTGCTCACTGCTGTATTTTGCTGGTGCTTTTGAAAAGTGTTCTTCAGTCCCTCCATCCCCCGCCTTCTGAGGGAACAACTCTCCTTGTCTTCGTGCATTTCTGCCCATCTCCTGTTCCAGCCACTGCTCCTCTGCGCCTCCTTTACTCGCCTCCCAAGGGCAGATCTCCGCTTTCTTGGCAGAGGGAGCCTCTTCCACTTCCCACGGACACACTTCTGCTACCCTGGCTTCCACAGTGCCTGCCGCCTCAGAACTGCATTTACTTCTGTCAGAAGATAGACCCCCACTATCTTTATTCTCCCAGGGACACACAGCCTCATGCTTCTCCGAGTCTGCCATTTCTGGCTTTTTCTGAACTGGTACACCCATGGGCTCCGTTTTTTCTGGGGCTCTGTCCTTCTCTTCTTGAGATTCCTCTTTTCTGTCCTGTCTTGATACCTCTTTTACAGGGATTCTTTCAGTCACTTCCCAGGGACAGATCTCATCCTTGGCACTGTTGTTAGGGCTATAGACTTCTGGGTCAGGAGCATCCCACGGGCACACCTCAGTAACTGTGCTCCCAACACCGACCAGTCTCTGGGAGTTGGTTGTAGGCTGGTCAGGGTGGGTGAAAGAACCTGCTGAGGCCATGCTCTCCCATGGACAGATGGATTGCAGCTTGTTCCTTGTTTTTTCTCCATTTTCAGTACTGAATCCAGCTTTTGAAGCTGGAATTTTTTCTTGAGTCATGTGTTCTGGGAGGGAGCCGGTCTTTGGGACTTGTCTCAGGTCCCCCTTCTCTGTTGCTTCCAAGGAATGCACCTCTGCCAGTTTGCTATTCATGCTGCTGGATGGGTCTAAGGCCTTGGGGGCCTGAGCAGAGGATTCCCTTGAGTCCTTGTTCTCCCAAGGACAAATAGCTTCTTGTTCTGGACTCAGTTTCGCCACCCATTTTGACATGTCTTCTCCCATGGAGGTCAGTCTCACCTTTCCTGGAGTTTTCTCCCTCTGCCCTGCTGATCCACTCTCCATGTCTTGTTCTAGTCCCTTCTCAGGAGCTCCTTCATTCACCTCCCAGTGACAGATCTTGGCTTTTTCACTGGTAGGAGATTCTTGTACTTCCCAGGGACACACTTCAGCTGGCCTGTTCCCTATCTGGTCTAGTTCCTGGTACCCAGCTCTTACGCTGTCTGCATCCAGAGTGTCTGAAACCTGAGGGGAGTCCCCTGGACGCAAGCTCTCCCGGGGATAGGCCACCTCCTGCTCTGGGGCTGGCTTCTCTGACTTCTTTGGAGTGGTAACAGCTGTCTCCTTAGGTCTAGAATCTGCAGAAGTCTTTTGTTTATAGTTTGGAGACTTCCTAATGGCCTCAACCCCCAGATCCCTTTCCTCCCTGGCTCCGGTATCCACCTCCCAGGGACAGATCTTTGCCTTCTCAGCAGTTGGGGGTTCCTCCACATCCCATGGACAAATCTCAGCAGCTTTGCTCCCCACACTGCCTGACATCTGGAAAGAAGTGGCAGGGTGTCTCTCTATGTTTTGAAGACCTGGTTGTGGTGGGAAGCTGCCAGGGTCTATACTTTCCCAGGGACAGACTGCTTCCTGCTTTTGGATTTGCCCCTCAGGCTTTTCCCAAGCTGTGACATCACTTCCTGATTTTCTAGGCATTTTCTCCTTGTCCTTTTGAGATTCACCTCCTTTTGGTTCCTGTTCTGATGTCCAATCCATCTTTGTTGTTTCATTCACCTCCCAGGGGCAGATTTTTGTTTTGTCCTGTATCTCTGGCTTGAGATCTTTCCATGGACCTACCTGTGTTGCTTTGTTTTCTCCATTGCTTAGGAGTTGACTGCCAGCTTTGGATGAGGAATTGTCTAGACATAGGCTGGAGTGCTCAGGGGCTGTGCTCTCCCAGGGACACGCTGTCTCCTGCCATTGACTTAATTTCTGCCCTGCCTTCATGGTTTGTTCTCTCTTCTCCCCTAAGCTTCCTTTTCCAGAGAATTTTTCCTTTTCTTGAAGAGATTCCCTGCCTGTTCCCTGACTTAATATTTCCTTCCCCATTACCTCATCATCCAGCTCCCAGGGGCAGATCTCTGCTTTCTGGGTAGTAGGCACTTCTCCTGCCTCCTGTGGACATACCTCAGCTGTGCTGCTGCCCAAACTCCCTGAGCACTGTGGGCTTCCTGGGTCCTGAATTGAGACTGCTGAGGGACCCCGAAAATCTGTACTCTCCCATGGACAAAGAGACTCCAGGTCTCCACCCAGTTTTTTTTCCTTCCAAAGGATTGGTTTCTTAGAGGTTTTCTGCTTTTCCTGAGGGAGCTTCTTCACCACCTCCTGGGCTGGCTTCCCATCCTGTCCTTCACTTGCCTCCCAGGGACATACCTCTGCCGTGGCCATGTCAGACTTCTCCACCTTCCTAGCCTCCTCACTGCCAGCTGCCTCAGACCTGCCCTTGATTCTGTCAGAGTCCTGAGGGGATGACTGAGGGGACAGACCTCCAGGCTCAGGGCTCTCCCAGGGACACACTGCTTCCTGCCCCCTGACCAGCCTCTCTGGCTTTTTCCGGGCAATCATAACATCTTTGGGCTCTGATTTTTCTAGGGCTTTCCCCCTCTCTTCTTGGAAGTCGTCTAGAGTTTGTCTTAATGCCCTCCTCTCAGGGGCTCCTTCACTCACCTCCCAGGGGCAGATTTCAGCCTTGTTGCTGCTGTCAGGGTGACATGTTTCTGACTCAGTGACTTCCCAGGGGCATATATCTACCATCCTGTGGTCAGTACTGCCCAGGGACCAGAGCCCAGCTTTGGGGGGTTGCTGCCACCCCATGGTGGCTTCTTTGGTTTGGTCAGCATTTTTATCCCTAAAAATTTGCTTCAGTGTGGCAGGCCCTGTTTTACCTGCTTTCTCAACTTTCCGCTCCCCTAGACCTTGGGATGCCCTCTTGCCTCTGTCTTCTTGTTCCCTGCTGCCCTCCTGTTGACAGACCTGGAGCATTCTGCTGGTGTGAGCATTCTGTTGATTCTGGAGGGACTCCTCATCATCGCAGGGGGCAAGGGCAGCCTGCTTACTCACCAACTTGGGCCGGCCTAGCCTGGGAGACCTAAAGGCTGTCCCCACACTCTCTGCTGCAGCTCTGTCCTTCTCCCCCTCAGGACTCTCCTCCCCACCCTCCTTCTCTTTGTATGTGCTCCGAGAGCGGGTCAGAGCTTTGATAGCCAGTCCCAGGCTGCGCATAGAACCCTGCTGCATAGGGGTCTTGAGGCTGTGGGATTTGGAGAAGATCTTGGGCCTGTCCTCATCCACGTCATCAGCTTCTCCCTGGAGATTCCTGTCCTCTGTGTCCACCTCATTCTCCCCAGGCCCCTTTTTCTCTACTGCAATAGAAAGGGCTCTCCAGAACCTGGCTCGAGGTGGGGCGGGGGAGTGGCTGCCACGCTCTAGTCCTGAGGAACCTTCCTGGGCTACATTTTCTTTCTTGACTGGCAGTTCTGCATTCTCCCAGGGGCAGATAAAGGTGAGTAAACTGGGGGTTGGGGAGGCTACTGG
Source organism: Loris lydekkerianus (assembly GCA_963574355.1). Taxonomy (NCBI): domain Eukaryota; kingdom Metazoa; phylum Chordata; class Mammalia; order Primates; family Lorisidae; genus Loris; species Loris lydekkerianus. The sequence goes on from CAUYPK010018592.1 coordinate 17,874, forward strand.
GACTGGTACCAGGGCAGGGGTTGGGGTTGGGACTAGAGCTGGCATCAGAGCTGGAGCCAAGGTGGAGGTGGGAGATAGCATCCTAGGCTCTCCTAGGCAGGCCCCAGAAAGGGCCAAGATGGGTGTGGAGACCTGGTGCCTGATGGGTGGATGGGGCAGCCTTCTCCCAGCCTCCTCGTGAAGCTTCCCTGAGTTGTGAGAGCTGTCTATACTGCTGCTCTTGGCAGGGGAAGGAGGGGCTGACAGGGGGGCCCCTCGAGCCTGTGGCATCCTTCTGGTTGATGGCCTCCGCACTGGGCTCACCATGGCCGCCTCAGCCTTCTTTCGCTCCTCTTGTTCCTTTGCCTGCCGGTAGGTCTCCTCCAAGTAGGCCTGGCTGGCCACCAGCAGGGCCTTTTCCCTGGAGCCAGCCACGCTAAGTGACTTCTGCAAGGAGGCCGGCCGGGCTCTGGGGAGCCTCTCCCCCACAGTCAGATTGTGGGCGCTGGCCGACCTGAAGCCCAGGGCTGGAGGCACCTCCACTGAGTCCCGGCTCTCTGCCCGTGAGACCTTCTTGGCCAGCTTCCTCCTTAGCAGGGAGTCGACAAGAGGTGGGTCCTGCTCCCTGTGCTGATCATAGGTGCTGTGGGACTGGCGCAGAGCTGGTGGCCCCTCCGGCTCCTGTAGGCTGGAGCTGAGGAGTCGTCTTCGGGAGGAGCCAGGCAAACTGCTGCGACTTGGGGAGCCTGAGTCCCGGGAGTGCTGCCGGGCCAGGGCCTCGGGGAACTCAGCCAGGTACCTCATGAAGGAGCGGCCCAGCCCCTGGCGGGAGCTGCCCTGCTTCTTGGGCAGGTGAGGGTTGTTTGCGGCCATTTCCTTGGTTTTGTGGACCTCAAGCTGGGCATAGAGCTTCTTTAGTTCATCCTGCAGAGAGAGCAGGGACATAGGCAGAGCTGTAGGTGAGCTTTCCCTACTCTTTTGGGATCTCTTCCATCAAGCTGTCTCCCTTCTCTGCTTTTAAAACTCTCAGGATTTACTTCTTCATTCCTACAAGATCAGTGCCAACCTAGGCCTGAGATAGACCCATTCAACTCTGAGGAGTCAGAGTATACTCCCTTCTCTAGGGTGCTGAGGTCTTGGGGAGAGATTTTAATTCTGGGGGAGACTGTTGAACCATTGTGTTACATGAGGCTGTTTTCCTGAGCCCTCTGAGACTCTGAATCTTCTGAAAAGTGAGGGAACCTGGCTGACCAGGGGTAGCTTCCTTAGGAAGATTCTATGAAATTGATGGAGCCTGGCATGGTGGCTCCCACCTGTAATCCTAGCACTCTGGGAGGCCAAGGCAGGAGGATCACTTGAGCTCGGGAGTTTGAGACAGAAAAGAAATATTATGAAAAACAGAAATATTATCTGGGTGTGGTGGCACATGTGTGCAGACTCAGCTGCTGGAGAGGCTGAGGCAGGAGGATCACTCGAGCTCAGGTAAACTATAATGATGCCCCTGCACTCTAGCCTGGGTGAAAGAGGCTGGGTGTGGTGGCTCACACCTATAATCATAAAACTTGGGAGGCTGAGGCGGGTGAATTTCCTGAGCTTATGGGTTCTGGACCAGCTGGAGCCAGAGCAAGACCTCATCTCTAAAAATAGCTGGGCGTTATGGCGGGCACCTGTCTTTCTACTTGGGTGATGTGTGACCTCTTTTGAATAGAGTCACAGGAATCAGGGCAGTGGTGGAGAAATGGGGAGCAGGTCTTGGAGAGAAGGAAAGCTGGGGCAGGGGAGGGGACCTTCAGCATGCACAGCCCAGGGGGTAGAGCAGCAGTGTTCCTTCTGCCCAGTTCCTGAAAGCTAGCATCAGGAGGGGGATGTGGGGGCAGCACCTACCCGAATGTCTCCCGGGTCCAGACTGCGCTCGCTCCAGGCTGAGGCGATACTGCTGTCGAGGTAGGAGCCTGAGCGCTGCAGGTCCAGCTCTTCCTCATATGCCTCGTCCACTATCTCCTCCCGGGGTGGAGCCCCCAGCTTCCAGAACTGACCGGGTGTGTATGAGTGGGAAAAAGACTCACCTTGCTCCCTGTCCACTCCTACTCTCACCTGCCCTGTGGAGTGTGTCTTTACTTGGTGAATTTTCACCCCCAACTCTGACTTGGAATTCAGGGGTTCATAGAGTTTTACTCATCCTTTCTCTCTGATCTTCTCTGGCTCAGAGACCAGGGTGATCCCAGTCTTCTGCCCCAACAATTTCTAGCCATGTCCTTCAGCTCCCTCACCTCTCTCTCTCTCTAACTGCTTCAGAGTAGGTTTTCAGAGTTCACCAACCTTTCCAGCTGTGTTAAGAGGACCCCTCCAACCCCAGCTTTTTCCTCCCTTCCTTTCTTCCTTCCTTCCTTCCTTCCTTCCTTCCTTCCTTCCTTCCTTCCTTCCTTCCTTTTGAGACAGAGTATCACTTTGTTGCTCTGGATAGAGTGCTATGGTGTCATATCACAGCAACCTCAAACTCTTGGGCTCTATGGATTCTCTTGTTTGAGCCTCCAGGCGCCCACCACAATGCCTGACTATTTTTAGAGATGGGGTCTTGCTCTTCCTCAGGTTGGTCTCGAACCTGTGAGCTCAGGGCAATCCACCCACCTCGGCCTCCCAGTGTGCTAGGATTACAGGTGTGAGCAACCTCGCCCAACCAGCCTCAGCCTTTCTTACTTCCCAAGAACTGGAAGCTGAGAGATAGTAGCTTCCTCTCCCCACCCTCCACCCAGATCAACTCCTTGCTTAGTGCCCCTGTCATTTATCTCACTCATCCCCCGCAGCTCTGTCATCTTCACCCTGGACTGGAGAGGGCTGGGGTCTGCCTCACATGCAGGTGAGGGGAGACCTCACCTTAGGGATGAAGATCAGAGCGAGTGTGGCAGTGACTGTGCCATGGGTGTGGAAGAAGAAGAGGAGAAGGGTCCAGTCCGGGTGCAGGGAGGGGACCAGCACAAACCTGGTTGGGACGAGAGGGGACTGTCAGTGTAGGTGAGAGTGGCCGCTTCTACCTCACCTCTCTAGCTCTTCTCATAGCCCCAGCTCTAATCTCCATGGAGTGAGGAGAATGCTCTTTCTTCTTGTACTCTCCAGGATGGAGGTCCTACCTCGATGCTCATGTCAGTGCCCCCCATGAGAAGCCCTCCCAGGCTACTTCAGCTTGCCTTCTTTCTACCATACAGAATTGTGCCCCCAAACTCTTCAAGGACCATCCTGTGGGTTGACTGCCTCTACCACAGGGCAGGGCCTTACGGATGCACACACAGCAGGCTGATTGCTTTTGTGGCTAAGGAGTGAGGGGGAGAAGGCAGGGGAAATTGAGCAGGTGTAGGAAGGATATGGGGGAGGTGCTAGAGGTGGTTTGGGAGCAGGAAAGGAATGAGGAGTGGAGTACACTTCCTTTTCTTGTGTGTTGTCACCTGGGTGGGCTATCTGCAGGGAGAAGAAAGCTATAGGTGGAGGCTTCCCTTATCTTGCTGAGGCAAAGCAGAGTCACAAGGATGGGGCACCCTTTCCCTGGAGAGGTTAGGAGTGGTGTTAGAGTGTGAGGAGTCATGGGTAGGTGGTCCCATCCTCACCTGGCTGTGTGGAAGGCAGCAGAGAGCAGCAGCTCATTGTGCAGGGCGATGCCCATGTAGCGTGGTTCATGGAAGGCTGAGAGTACAGCCCGGGTGGCATAGCAGAGGAAGCTGCCCCAGCACAGGAGCAGCATCTCAGCTGTAGGGGTGGGGAAATGGGGAGGGAAAGAGCCAGCACTACCTCAGCAGCTGTGCCAGCCATTTCTCTGTAGGGCTGGGCCAGGGCTCTGGATAAAAGGACAGGAAGACTCTGGAGGTACAGAGCCAGGGACCAGAGTGAGGCTGGGTTTGGTGGAAGCAGCTCACCCCCAACCATGATGTAGTCCCACCGGTCATGGTGACAGAGGTAGAAGTGGCGGCCAGTGGGAGTGTGGCCTTGGATCACTAGAGGTGTATGCTGGATGCCTTGCTCCAGGATGCCCACTGTCCATATGGCCAGGAAGCCCAGCACAAGCAGCAGGAGCAGTCCCAGGCGCTGCAGCAGCCTCCCGCTGCTCAGATGGGGTCCCCGCTGGGCCGTCCGAGATAGAAACAGCTGCAGCACTCTGAGTAGGTATGGAGGATGGGGGGACAGGGAAGGACCACAGAGAGAAAACCAGAGCCCTGTCCTCTATCTATTGCTTCCCTTTCCTTCCCTGTCCTCCTATCCTTTTCTTTCTTTTTCTTTCTTTTTTTTCTTTTCTTTCTTTTTTTTTTTTTTTTGAGATAGAGTCTCACTTTGTCACCCTCGGTAGAGTGCCTTGGTGTCACAGCTCACAGCAACCTCAAACTCTTGAGCTCAAGTGATTCTTTTGCCTCAGACTCCCAAGTAGCTGAAACTCCAGGTGCCCTCCACAATGCCTGGCTATTTTTAGACACAAAGTCTCGCTCTGGCTCAGGCTGGTCTTAAACCTGTAAGCTCAGGCAATCCACCCACGTTGGCCTCCCATAGTGCTAGGATTACAGGAGTGAGCCACCATCCCCAGCATTTCCATCATTTCATGGTCCACTGCCTCTTCTTACCCCCCAAAAGTTACCTAGAGAGGAAGGCTATAATGGTGGGAAAATTCTTGGGGGCACAGGTGTCTGGCTTTGGAAAACTATATTCCATAAATGAGCCAGGGAGGCCTGGCATGAGCTGTGTGACAGCAAGGTCTGCCCCAGGCCCTACCTATAAAGCTTGAGTGTAATGGTGCCATAGACGATGGCAAAACCCAGCAGCCGGACCCAGCGAAGAGCAATGCAGCGGAATACACTGGGCTTGAAGTACAGGATGAAGACCTGGTGGGAAGGGGGCAAAAATCTCTGCTTTCTGCTGTGCTTCTGTAAGTGCTAGACCTAGCTAAGCATGTTGCTAATCCTCCCAGCAGCCCTGCAGCAGAGGCATCACCCTGTAGAGGAGCAGGTGTCAGGTGTGATAACCTGTCCCAGATCACACCACGGGTCATAGAGTTCTTTTAAGCCTGGGGCTGTTTGGCTCCAGAGCTTTCTAGACCAGCCTGCCATTTGTAGGTACAAGTAGGGGGAATCTGAGGTCTCTGAATCCCCCCCACAGAGGCAAAGAAGAGGAGAGGTTCTGGGGTTTGGAGGGTACCAGGTTGGAGCTGGGGGTACCCTGAGGGATAGGGCAGCCTCTGGCCACAGACTCACAGGAAAGTAGAGGAGCAGGGATCCAAAAAGGATGGTTTCCAGCAGGACAATTCCAGATGCCCAGATCCTCTGTGAACCCAGGAGAGAAGCATGTGAGGTCAGTGGAAGGATGGAACCTGGACACTGGTGCTGGAGGCTCTCAGGCCTGTTTGAGGGGTAACTCAGTGGCCCTGTAATGATAGCTCTCCCTTCTCTGTCACAGCCACAGCCCCGCTCCCTGACCAGCTTCAGCTGAGGCCAAGGTTTCTCGTAGCTCCCCCACTCCACTCTGGCCCTGTGCTCTTTCCAGTCCCATCCAGGGCTCTGTTGCAGACCTGGGCTCAAATCAGAAGTTAATGGAGCTAAAAGGGATCTCATGATCTCATGTATTCCTCCGGGCTTTGGGTGAGATCCCTCCATTGTCTAGAATGGGATACCCAATAACATCCAGTTAAACTTCAAGCCTGCTGGAAGGCTCAAATGTCATGTTCTCCTGAAAGTTTTTCTGATGCCGTCTCTGGCAGGATGACTGAGTCATTTTCTGAGCAATCACAGCAATTGACAGACATCTCCATCCCCGCCCCGTCTCCCTGTGCTGTCATTTTATCTACATGTTTGCATCCTCCATTAAACCGGGAGCTCTTTGAGACTCCAGATCACTTCCCCTAACACCTATGCAGATTTTGTTTCAAGTCTCAACTAGCATTTGTTGAATCAAGTCCAATGCCTTCATTTTACAAATGAGGAAACAGGTCTAAGGTGTCACCTGGCTAATGTCACATAGTTATAGTCCAGACTGGAACTGATTTCTTCCAAGTTCTAGCTTTAGGTAGTCTCAGGTCTCCAGCTGAGATGGGTAGGACAAGTAGTATGCAGGAGAGAGATGTGGGGGCCTTCCCTACCTTGCTCCGGTGGCAGCGGTAGAAGACCAGCATGCTCAGGAAGACGGTCAGCATGCAGCAGGCCTGGCAGGCCAGCACCGCTGCTCGCAGTGCCAGGGCCTCCTCCACCAGGCATGGTGTGGCATCCATGCAGCTGGTGCAACCCTCGGGACATGGCTGGCACTGCAGCAGCCTCCCGGAGCTGCCTTGTAGGGACCCAAATTGCCTGGTAGTCTGAGTGGCACTCTCCTTTAACCCTGTAAAGAACAAGCCGGATGCAGGGAGCTGGGCATGGTTAGGGCGTTCAGAGATTCTTCTCTCCTAATGGTCACTGTAGCACTCTTCCTGCCCTCCTATGGTCTATGGCCCCAGGGATAAGAAGGACTAGGCACTCCTCAAGGAGAGCAAGGTAACAGAAGAAGTGATGTCAGGCTAGAGCTCATGGGGAGGTCCACTTGCATCACTTCTGCATGGTATGGGTTCATTCTCAGAAGGCACAGACACTCCCAAACTGGGCCCTGTTTGTTTCTCTTGCTTTTCTCAATCTGCCCTTTCTCCACAAGTTTCCTTCCAGAGTCTCAGCCCAACCTGCCTTTCTTCCCCAGAGGTACCCTCCTACCCAGTCTAGCCCATAAAACACATGCCTGGTCCCCTCCACACTTACATACCCCCAGAGTAGTTGGCCCCGTAGAATCCAGGTCGGCAGCGGCAGAGATATTGGCCAAGAACAAAGCCCTGACTCTCTAGTGGGACACACTGTGGGGACAACAAACACAGTATGTATTCATATGGGCCTTTCTCTGAAAGAGCTTTCCCACTTGAGAGGAGACCTATTCATGGCCCCTGAGTCTACACTAGAGAATCCCTCCAGAAGCTCAAACCCTGCCCCTACCCCCCTGTTGTTGCCTCTCTTTGCAAAGAGATCCCAAGAAAAAAGTATGGGAATACATCACCCTTTTGTTTAGACTGGCAGGGTTGGGAGCTTCCTATGTCCCACTTCCCAGTGCTCAGCTATTGCTAGGGCAAAGTACAGGAGTGGCAGGGAGGTGGCAGGGAGTTGGAAGCGGGGAGAGTTCTGTACCCAACCACACCTTGTGCGCCTACAGCCTGCCTCAAAGGATCTCCATTAGCCTCTCTCTTTGACACAGGTGGGTTGAAAAGGCCCCCACAGAGGAGCAGCTTCCTCTATCCGGGGCCATCTGGTTTTGGCACGGAACTGCTTTCCCCAGCCCTAATGCCAAGCTAATGCCAAGCTGGTGGGATGCCACGGCCAGCCCTTTATTCCACCTCTGCCCATTGATGTTTGCCTGGCAGGGGACAGAGCAGACCTCACAGCCAGGCAGGGAAAATGAGCACATAGATGAGATCAGATCTACTGTGGGAAGTGGCTGGGAACACACATCAGTGGGGCAAAGGAAGGGGTTAACCTTGGGAGATTCTATATCCAGCCTGACTGCACCTGGGAGACTTAGAGTGTGGTGCTTATTAAATTGTGGCCCAGCTTCCCCTCTTGCCTAGACCACTGGAATTACTCTAATCCTGCCATAGTTGGCACAATAGATAAACGTGTATCCAGAGAAGTGAATGGGGCTGGGTATGTGACCTGAACATGTGAAGGGTACGAGGTGTGTCCTGAAGAGCAGTAGGCCACCTGTGCACACGCAGCAGTACGTCTGCCAGTGCCAGCAGGCCTCAGGGTTCACCTTGGCTTCAGTTCAGCTCATGAACAAGCAAGCAGTCAGTCTAACAATGGAGTAGATGAGGTCACTGGGCCTGCCCATTTCCTAGTATTGGGGTTGCAGAATTACCAGCCAGTGCTGTCCATCATTCTGATTCCCCTACACCCATGGCCTTTCAGCCTGTGTCTGGCCTGTGTTCCATCACCTTCACCAGTCCCAGACCTCTTCAAGCTCCTTTGGTTAGATTCCTCCTATACCTAGACTAGCAATTCCATTTATTTCAACAAACACCAATGGAGCATCCTTTGGGGACCAAGAAGAATCTAGAGCTATGTTGACATGGAGAATGTGGTCCAGGGAGAGGAAAGGAGAAGATTAATGGAGGCTCAGGAAGGGGCCCAGAAGGATCCAGGAGCACTTGAGTACCAGAAAGGAGAGCAGACAGACACTGAGATTTCAAAGGAATAAATGGCCTTCTTGGACAGGAGTACGGGGCTCAGGAGGTTGTAAATGGCCTCACTTTTTTGTTGTTGTTGTTTGTTTTTTGAGACTGTCTTTGTCACCCTCGGTAGAGTGCTGTGGCAACACAGCTCACAGCAACCTCAAACTCTTGGGCTCAAGCGATCCTCTTGTCTCAGCCTCCTGAGTAGCTAGGACTACAGGTGCTCGCCACAAAATCTCAGCTATTTTTTGGAGGTGAGGTCCCGCACTTGCTCAGGCTGGTCTCATACCAGTGAGCTCAGGCAATCCACCTGCCTCAGCCCTTCAGAGTGCTAGGATTACAGGCATAAGCCACCACACCCGGCCACATGGCCCTACTTTTAATAAGCCTGGTGTCTCTGTCAATCACTAAGAACTCCCTTGAATCTGAGATGCTGGAGTACCTTTGGCATTGCTCCTGGGAACTGGGTGGTGGCAGTGATGGGAAATGGGAAGGGAGGCCCCCTCGCCCCCATCCACCTCTTCCCTACCTGGGTGCTGTTGAGATCACACAGGTGTGTGTTAGAATACCACCCTGGGCCACTTGCACACTGATTGATGTCCACACTCTGGAGATCTATGTCCATCTGCACCTGGCCCCTAGGACAGTGAATTGGTAGTTAGGGGCACAGTGATGAATGTCAAGGTGGACACGTGTCTTTGGGTATATCAGGGCTCAGAAAATAGTCCTCAAAATTATGGCACTTTGCAGCTAAGTACTCTGAACTAAAGGGCCTCAGAAACCTGTTCTCTCTGGCCTTCTCCTGCCCTCCTGTTTCCCACCCTTCTTTTTCCCCTGAAGCAAGTCTTGGAAACCAGAATTCCTCTTCCCCAAGGCAGATCATAGAAACTAGGATCTCTCTTCCTTAAAGCAAGCCATAAAACCTAGAAATATTACCTAGAAATAAACTGTCCCTTGCCTTTATGTGTAGGAGCTGCCCTTAAAGAAATTCTCTTTGACCCACCTGGTCTGATAGTAGGTCATCATAAACCCTCACTTCTGAGGGGTCCTGCCTTATCCCTTTGAGGAAGGAATGCCACACAGAGAGATCAAGAAAAATAATGACAGGCTGGGGTTCTCAGCCTATTCATTAGCAATAGTCTATTACCATTCGCTCATACCCTTTTTGTCCTATTTCATTTCTACATGATTATCCATTCTTCATCAAATCTAAGCATAAAAATGGACAGTTTTCCTTGGATCTTTGGGTCTTCATTTCTGGAGACTCCTGTGTCATGTAAAACTTTGATTAAATAAATTGTTATGAGTGGTGCCTGTGGCTCAAAGGGGTAGGGTGCTGGCCCCATATGCCGCAGGTGGCGGGTTCAAACCCAGCCCTGGCCAAAAACTGAAAAAAATAAAATAAAATAAATAAATAAATAAATAAATAAATTGTTAAATGCTTTTCTGTTGTTAACCAGAGTACTGTGACCCTTATGATGGGTGAAGAAAGGGATCACACCTTTCTACCCCTACCTGCACTAGACCATGGGACACTAATTTTGCAAACTTCAGCACAGGGGCTGCAGTGTACTCACATGCCTTCCGTATCTCCAGTGCTATGAACTCTCATTGTCTCCCTGGACAAGGATCCCCCTCCCACTGGGTTGTTCCCCTACACCCCTCAGGTTTTCAACATTCCATCATTTCCTGTTTCTGTCTATGGGTAGAGAGAGGGCACATGTCCAGACATGTAGGAGCCTGAGGCTCTGATAATCTGTCTGATGGGGATTTTCACACTTCCCCTCTCCATGTATGTATCACACACACACACACACACACACACACACACACACACACACACATGCATATGCACACAGCCCAGCTTAGCTATTAACCACCCCTTCACTCTGCCCCCACCAGGTCTGAATTGATCACAGTACAGGAGATATGAAATGGAGGAGCCTGAGCTGGTGCTGCCTGACCCAACAGCTCCCCGAACCCTGCTCTGGACTGACTGGGGAGAGAACTGGCAAGGAGCCAGGCTGCCTGCTGGCAGGAGGGGACCCCTGCTGGGAGCAATGAGTGGGGACACAGAGCTGGAAAAGCAATGTTGATTGTTGAATCCTTGAAGTACTAGGCTCCTTTGCTGCCCTCTTCCCTTTAGGGTCTCAGCTCCTCTTTACTGTGGTTGAGGCAGGAGGTCAGTTATTTGAGGAGTATAACAAGTTCCTGGACCAGGACAAGCAGAACAGTGGGGCCTGCTTGATATAGCCATTGGGAAAGAGCCTGGGGACCCAGCCAACTCCTGGGCAGAAATGGCATTGGTTCCATTCCCCTCAAGAATTTTTCTTTCCTGGGAAGCCTCCTTTTACACTTCTCTTTTTTTGCTTTCTTTCTTTTTCTTTTCTTTTCTTTTCTTTTTTTTTTTTTTTTGAGACAGAGTCTCACTATGTCACCCTCGGTAGAGTGCCATGGCATCACAGCTCACAGCAACCTCAAACTCTTGGGCTTAAGCGATTCTCTTGCCTCAGCCTTCCAAGTAGCTGGGACTACAGGCACCTGCCACAACACCCGGCTATTTTTTGGTTGTAGTTGGTGGGGGTTGGATTTGAACCCGCCAGCTCTGGTGTATGTGGCTGGCGCCCTAGCCACTGAGCTACAGGCACCAAGCCGTACACTTCTTAATTGCTAGAGAGCAGCAGATTTAACTCCTGGAGTGCCCACCTGGCTCCTCTGAGAAGCCTGGTACACAGACTGTCACTGTCATTCATGCAAGCCTTCTCCAGCCTCCTGCATTTATTCCTCAAACAACACTTGTGCCTTTTCGTACAGACATCTGTACACACACGTAGACCTACATATAGGTATGCTTATCTATGTATACCTGTTACATGCATGTGCTCAGACACTCCTTCACACGCTCAAGCACATTAATACAAATGGACACCCAGATAAATATGTGTAAATGGATTGATTCATATATAGTATGTACATTCACATCTGTATGCATTAACTGATAATTAGAAATTCCCAGAGACAACTGCAAATAGGCACAGCTGAATGCAAATACACACATCTTCACTCATCCAGACATACAGATATTTGTGCCAAATGTCCCATGCACTTGTGCTCCCCATCCCTACATACCCACAAATGCATCAAATCCTGCATAAATCTACTTACCTGACCTCTGGGCTGAGGTCTGGCTTGAGTCCATAGAAGGTGGCTGAGAGTGTGATCAGCCAGCCAGGACGGAGCCGGCCCTTCTGGCACTCAAGGAAGGGAGGAGACAGCCTCACCTGTTGCATGTCCCCCACATATCCATCTGCTTGTGGCCACTTGGGGCTGCCAAGACTCCCTAGGTCATTGGTTAGCACCCGCTTCTGCAGGGCAGGGATGTCCAGGTCCCCAGTTAGGCTCTCCTGCACTCTGTTCCCAGACAAGTCCTGAAGGATGGTCTCCTCCCCTATCCGGGTGGCCTGCAGGGCCAGCTGGAGGTGGCTGGCCCCAGGTGGAGGGTTAAAGGTCAGCAAGGCCCGGTATGCCCGTGAGTCCCCCTCAGCCACACTGCGGACCAGTGCCTGGTACCACTCCACATCCTCCTCCACACTGGACTCGCGGATGTCATTGGCTTGCAGCAGCATGTTGAGAAAATTGGCAGCCTGGGCAAGGGTGCCCGCTGCCCCCTGCAGAAGTGGAGGGAGGCCAGGTCTGACTCCTGCCCCGTGCACTTCATACCTCTCACTACAATTAGCCCCCAACAGCTGCTGGGCATCTCCAGAGTAGAGAAAAGCCTGGGCTGCCTCAGCCCCATCCGGAGGCACCCTGATGAGCACAGATTCTGCCTTGACTTTAGAAGACAGTGGGGGCAGAGAGCGAAGAGGTCGCGGACCCCCCAGAGCCCAGCCACAGAGCAAACAGCCCAGCAGCCCTCTCACCAAAGGGGGCATGACCCTTGCCCTGGTGCCCATCTTCAGGGCAGTTTTGAGGACCCTGGAGTCCGGGCTGCCTGAGGATTTGGTGGCTCAGGAGAGCCTGGGCACAGGTTGGCTGCGGTCTGGGGGCTGCCTGCCTCCACCCCTCCTATCCTGGTGTTCCCTCTTCGTCTTTCCCTCTCTCTCTCACACTGGCAATGGCTCGCCTATTTTCTCTCTCTCTAACGTCATCAGCTGGCTTCTGGATGTAGGTATGAGGGCCCTGCCCCCTCCTCTTTCAGTGTGGCCCCCCATCTCAAACCCTTAATCCTAGTACTCTACTCTTTCCTCCTCCTCTTATCCAGGATTCAGGCTCCCTCTACCCCCCACCCCACATCTGCTGCAGAAAGAGAGAGAGAAATGGGAGGGAAAGGGAGGGGAAGGGACCAGTTGTACTCTCCCTCTTTCCCTCCCTCTGCCCTTTGCTCCATTAGGAGAGATGGGCAAATCCAGGATGGGATGCCATAGCAACCGCAGATGAGCCTGCGCCCCTCTCTCCACCCTTCTGCTCCACTCAGCCTCCTGGCAGCAATCGCAACAGCATGATAAAGGACCAAGCTCCATCTCCTGGCATTCTGCTCTGGCTGCCTGCACTCACCTGACACCATGTTGCTGACTTGGAATTTAAATTTGGGGACAGCAAGGGTAGGGACCAAAGCCTAACATAACCATAATCAATCCTTTTTCAGACTGTGGCAGCTTAGAAAGTGTTTTTCATGTGTGTTATTCCACTGAGTCTTCCCCACACTCATATATGGTGAATATTCTTATTCCCATTTCACAGATGCAGACACTGAGGCTCAGACAATCATTCAAGATCACACAGCTGCTCACTTTGAGAGTTAAAGCCAGAGCTCTGACTCCCGTATGCTGGCCAGTCAAACTACCTGCATCACCCTGCTACTCAACCTCAAGGACTGTATGAACGCCCTGTTATAGAAGGTAAATCAAGGCCCAGAGAGGCACAGGAACTTCCCCAGGAGCACGCTACTATTCCTGAAAGAGGGGGAGCTGCCACCCAGGCATCTGCATGCTACCCAGGCCCTCCTTCCCCTGCACCACAGTTAACAGCACAGCAGCAGTGGTGGTGGTGGGGATGAGGGCTGGGTAGGGAGAAGAGTATGGGTAAAGTTTTGCCTCCACTACTTCTTCTACCTTCATTTTGTCATCTTTTTTCCTGCTCCTTCATTTCTTCACAAAAACTGTGAAAACTGTGGTTAGTCTCTTTTACTCTTGTCAGGTTTTCTTTTTTTTGTTTTTCTTTAGGCAGGCTCCCACTCTGCCATCCAGGCTGGAGTGCAGTGGTGTGTGGTATGATAATAGCTCACTGCAGCCTCAAACTCTTGGGCTCACTGGTCCTTCTGCCTCTGCTTCCTGAGTCACTGGGATCAAAGGCACATGCCACCATGCTTGGCTAATTTTGCTTTCTTTCTTTCTTCTTTTTTAGAGATTGGATCTCACTATGTTACCCAGGCTGGTCTCCAATTACTGGCCTCAAGTGATCCTCTTGCCTTGTCCTCCCAAAGTGCTGGTATTATAGGTGTGAGCCACTATGCCCAGCTTCTTCCCTGTTTTCTTATCCCTCACATCCTTTCCTTTGCTGGACACAGTGACTGGGGAGCCCAGAGTCAGCACTGTCTGAAGCAACCTCCTTGGATCTAGAAAGGTGTGGATTCTTGGGGGGAAGCCACAGAACAAGGCTCCTGCTCCCCCCATCACCCTTCCATGGTTGCTGTGCTTCTCACTTACCCAGGTGGTCTGGTCCTGCAGGCACGTGCTGTCTCTTGGCTTTTCTCCTTCAAGGGGATGTGTGGAGACCTAAAGGCTATGGGGGAGAGCAGAGGGTGGCCAGAGGACAAACCTCCAGAGAATCTTTTTTTAATTTATTTTTTATTTTTTGAGACAGAGTCTTACTATGCCGCCCTTCGTAGAGTGCCGTGGTATCATAGTTCACAGCAACCTCAAACTCTTGGGCTTAAGCAATTCTCATGCCTCAGCCTCCCAAGTAGCAGGGACCACATGCACTCATCATGACGTCTGGCTATTTTTTTTTTTTTGATTGGAGTTGTCATTGTTTAGCAGGCCTGGGCCGGGCTTAAACCTGCCACCTTCTATGCACGTGGCCGGCGCCCTACTCACTGAGTTACAGTTACTGAGCCACCTCCAGAGAATCTTTAGACAACAGAACTTGAAGGGCCAACAGCCCAGATTGTTCTTTAACACATAAGGAAACTAAAACTCTGAAAGAAAGTGACATTCTCTGCTGGGGGCCTGTGGCTCAAGCGGCAAAGGCACCAGCTACATACACCAGAGCTGGCCGGTTCGAATCCAGCCTGGGCCCGCCAAACAACAATGACGGCTGCAACCAAAAAATAGCCGGGGGTTGTGGCAGGTGCCTATAGTCCCAGCTACTTGGGAGGCAGAGGCAGGAGACTCACTGGAGCCCAGGAGTTGGAGGTTGCTGTGAGCTATGATGCCACAGCATTCTACCCAAGGCGACAGCTTGAGGCTCTGTCTCAAAAAAAAAAAAGTGACATTCTCAAAGTCACCAAGCCAGTTAGCAGCACAGATGGGGACCAGAAACCTGTATTGCACATCAGTGGTTCTTTTCCTGGACTCTTGGACTCTAAATGCTAGTATAGAGTGAGAAGGTGAGAGAGTGACTCATTCAGTTTCTTGGTATGTATCACTGGTTACTGTTAGTTGAGGGTCAACAAAACACAATGGATGTTACTGTTTTTCCAAGAAGCTTTTCATAATAATAATTAACATTTGTGTAGTGCTTTAAAATTTATCAAGCTCCTTTATTGTCAAGGGGAAGATTACTACCAACCCATTTTTTACAAATGAAACACAGGTTCAGTGGTGGCTCATGCCTATAATCCTAGCACTCTGGGAAGCTGATGTGAGTGGATTGCCTCAGCTTAGGAGTTGGAGATGAGCCTAAGCCAAAGCGAGACCTCGTCTCTAAAAATAGCCAGGCTGGTTCAGTGCCTGTAGCTTAGTGAGTAGGGTGCCAGCTGCATACACCAAGGCTAGTGGGTTCGAGCCCAGGCCCAGGTCTGCTAAACAACAACAACTGCAACCAAAAAATAGCCGGTGTTGTGGTGGGTGCCTGTAGTCCCAGCTACTTGGGAGGCTGAGGCAAGAGAATTGCTTAAGCCCAAGCGTTTGAGGTTGCTGTGAGTTGTGATGCCACAATACTCTACCAAGGGTGACAGTAAGATTCTGTCTCAAAAAATAAATAAATAAATAAATAAAATAAAATAAAATAAAATAATAAAAATAGTCGGGCTTTTGTGGCTGGCACCTGTAGTCAGTACTTGGGAGTCTGAGGCAAGAGAATTCCTTGAGTCCAAGAGTTTGAGGTTGCTGTGAGCTATGACACCACATCACTCTACCAAGGGGGACAAAGTGAAACTCTGTCTCAAAAGAAAAAAGAAACATAGGTTCAGAGATGTTTCATTGTGGTTCAAAAATGTTCAGGAAGTGGCATCATTAGGACTCAAACTAGACTGACCACAAAGTTCAAAGGGGCAAGGACTGTCTCATTCATTGCCATCCCAAAGCCTAGCTCATTGAGGCATGACTAAATGAAACTTAGAACTTCACTTTGGGTTCTTTAAATTGTTGTTCTTTTTTTTGAGACAGAGCCTCAAGCTGTCGCCCTGGGTAGAGTGCAGTGGCATCGCAGCTCACAGCAACCTCCAACTCCTGGGCTCAAGTGAGTCTCCTGCCTCCGCCTCCCAAGTAGCTGGGACTACGGGCACCGGCCACAACGCCCGGCTATTTTTTGGTTGCAGCCGTCATTGTTGTTTGGCAGGTCTGGGCTGGATTGGAACCCGCCAGCTACCATGTATGTGGCTGGCGCTTTAGCCACTTGAGCCACAGGTGCCGAGCCATAAGTTGTTGTTCTTCATAACCTTTTCAAGTAGGGCCCTACGACTGTGGAATCACTTTTATGGCCTTCAGTGAAAAAGGTATGTTTACTTATTTACTTATCTGTTGCCCAGGCTGGGGTATAGTGGCATGATCATAGCTTACTATAAACTTGAATTCCTGGGCTCCAATGATCACTCCACCTTAGTCTCATAAAGTCAAAGCACTGAGATTACAGGCATGAGCCACCTTGCCCAGCTGGTATATTTATACATAAAATCAGCTCAACATATACAAACCGAAGTCATACAAACAGGAAGATACACTTCCTTTGCTTGGTACTTAACATTAACATTTTTTCCAGGACTTGGGCTCAGGTCTGTTAAATTAAGGAAATGAGGAAAGGCTGCCCTCCTTGCCCTGCCTTAGAAAGAGCTTGTATGGCTTCTTGGTCAATGACCTTCAGTCCGACTGGTCCAGGGCCAAGAAAGAAGCTGGACAGCAGAGGGCACTGCAGAGCCACAGACCTTGCCTGTACTGTGGTCTGCTCTGAGGCCCCGGAGTTTACACAGAGCGCCCTGGCTAGCTGGGACTACAGACGCCTGCTACAATGCCCATCTTATCTTGGAGATGGGGTCTCACTCTAGCTCAGGCTGGTCTGGAACTCTTGAGCTCAGGCGATCCACCCGCCTCGGCCTCCCAAGTGTTGGGATTACAGGCGTGAGCCACCGCTCCCAGCGTTCAGTTTGTTTCTTCTTGTACAAGGAACGATATTCATTCTGTTGTGCAGAATTACAGATGAATTTGAATCAGGAGCCTCTTCTGGGTTAATCAGGGCCTGCGGTTAATACATGCTTATGTATCAAGGGCCTGCTCTGTGCTGGGCACCGTCATAGCTGCTGGTTAAAGCCAAAAAGCAAACATGGCCCTTGCCCTCACAGACCCTTCAGTTCAATAAGAAAGACAGATTTTAATCAAATAATTCTACAGATAGATTACAAATTTAAAATGTACAATGAAGTATAGCAAAAAGGAGTGGTCTGGGGCTGGGCTCACACCTATAATCCCAGCACTCTGGGAGGCTGAGGTGGGCAGATCCCCTGAGCTCAGGAGTTCCAGACCAGCCTGAGCTAGAGCGAGACCTCCCCTCTAAAAATAGCCAGGCATTGTGGCAGGCACCTGTAGTCCCAGCTACTTTGGAGGCTGAGGCAAGAGAATCACTTGAGCCCAGGAGTCTGAGGTTGCTGTGAGCTCTGACACCACTGCACTCTACTGGGTCAGCAAAATGACATTCTGTCAAAAAAAAAAAAAAAAAAAAAAGTGGTCTGAGAGCTTGGTGAGGAGGAAGTGCCCAGGCAGGGAGATTTCCCGAAGGTGATGAGGAGTGAGTTCAAGCTGAAGGATGAGTAGGAGTTTACTAAGCAAAAAAACAGGGAAAAGTATTCCAAGAAAAAAGGAAAGGCGATGCTCACATGTGTGAAAGCCTGATATAAGGCTAGTGGGAATGTAGGGGACAGAGAACAACCTGGAGCTTGGTGAGAAATGTGGCCAGAGAGGTGTGGGCAGATCCCACAGGGCCCTAAAGGACTTCTAAGGAGTTGTCTCTTTAGCTTAACAACAATGGGAAACCATGAATGATTATAATCATAGGCTGATGAACAAATTTTCATTTTGAAAGGATCCCTCTGGCTGGGCAGCGCCTGTGGCTCAGTGAGTAGGGTGCTGGCCCCATATACCAAGGGTGACAGGTTCAAACCCGGCCCCAGCCAAACTGCGACAACAACAAAAAAATAGCTGGGCATTGTGGCAGGCGCCTGTAGTTCCAGCTACTTGGGAGGCTGAGGCAAGAAAATCACCTAAGCCTAAGAGCTGGAGGTTCCTGTGAGTTGTGACACCATGGCACTCTACTAATGGTGACAAAGTGAGACTCTGTCTCTAAAAAAAAAAAATCCCTCTGGCTGAAGGATTCAACCCTCCATCCTCTTCCCCCTCAATATATACTCAGGTACTGAGGTTGCTAAATTCTACTGGCTGATCTTACCTCCTTATCCATTGTGTCTCTCAGTATCTCCCAAGGGGATTACTGCAATGTTCCTAACTGATCTCCCTGGCTCCCACCCCACCTCCTCCACACAAAGTTGATCTTACTTGTTATTTACTACATGCATGTAAGTAAGTAAAGCTGCAACCCTTATCCTTGTTTTACAGATAAGAAAACTGAGGTCTTGTGGTGCTATGAAGCTGGCTCATACCCACTTATGAAAGTGAAAGTTGTTAGCCCAGCAATGTAGCCAGACCTGTAGTCCCAGCCACTTGGGAGGCTGATGCGAGAGAATCACTTAAGCCCAAGAGTTTGAAGGTGCTGTGAGCTGTGACACCACAGCTCTCTACCAAGGGAGACAAAGTAAGACTCTTGTCTCAAAAAAAAAAAAAAGTTAATTGTTAACATTCCATAAATTTTGCTAGCCAGTTGTTAAACACAGCCACTATTAAAAATTAAGTTATATAAATTTAAATTAATTTTTTTTTTTTATTTTTAGAGACAGAGTCTCACTTTGTTGCCCTCACTTTGTTACTCACTGAGCCACAGGCGCTGCCCAGCCAGAGGGATCCTTTCAAAATGAAAATTTGTTCATCGGCCTATGATTATAATCATTCATGGTTTCCCATTGTTGTTAAGCTAAAGAATGCGGTAGCACCACAGCTCACAGCAACTTCCAGTTCTTGGGCTTAGGCGATTCTCTTGCCTCAGCCTCCCCAGTAGCTGGGACTACAGGCGCCTACCACAACGCCCGGCTATTTTTTGTTCGCAGTTTGTCCGGGGCTGGGTTTGAACCCTCCACCCTTGGTTATATGAGGCGCCCTACTCACTGAGCCACAGGTGCCGCCCATAAATTTAAATTATATTAAAAACAAAAATACTAGATGATCAAAGCTCATTGCTTCCTAACAATTTTACCTATGCTCATGGGATTATTTATGTCTTGTGTCTACATGATTGAACTATTATACTACCTAATGGAATGTTACAGCTCATCTCTCCTAATCTGTGTAGCTAGTAAGTGAAGCTGATAGATTGAAATCAGCCATGGTGGGAATATGCTTTTATACCATGGAACCAAACAAATGCTATATATCAGGGCTTAATTTATTGTTTTGTTGATTATCTAGACTTAAGCAAGTGAGGGAGAAAGTGTTAATAATTCAGATTTAAACTTAATGTGTTATGTCTGAAGCCTTATGAATAGCACAAAAATTGAGGAAATATCCTTTCAAGTATTTGAAACTGTTTTCTGATTCAACAATGAAGTCACTCCCATTATTAACAATCCTGTTAAGTTTTGTCTTTTTTCCCCTTCACTTTCCTCTAACATTCACATAGAAGAAATTATCTAGCAACATTTATGTGGCAATTACACTCCTTGGTCAATTGCAACCAGTTTGGCTACCCCTGTAAGAATTTGGCAAAAATCCATGACATCATTCTGTGAGAATCAGTCATGTGGAATTTGACGTTGTATATATATATTTTTTTTTTTTCTTTTTTTTTTTGAGACTGAGCCTCAAGCTGTCGCCCTGGGTAAAGTACTGTGGCACCACAGCTCACAGCAACCTCCAACTCCTGGGCTCAAGCGAGTCTCCTGTCTCCGCCTCCCAGGTAGCTGGGACTACAGGTGCCCACCACAGCACCCGGCTATTTTTTTTTTTTTTTTTTTTTGGTTGCAACCGTCCTTGTTGTTTGGCGGGCCTGGGCTGGATTCGAACCTGCCGGCTCAGGTGTATGTGGCTGGCGCCTTAGCTGCTTGAGTCACAGGCGCCGAACCGACATTGTATATTTTTATTTGTAAATTGTGCACTATACATTTTTTTTTATTATTTTTTTTTTTTAGTATCTCATTATGTCGCCCTCAGTAGAGTGCTTGGCGTCACAGCTGATAGCAACCTCCAACTCTTGGGCTTAAGTGATTCTCTTTCCTCAGCCTCCCAAGTAGCTGGGACTACAGGCGCCCGCCACAACACCAGCTATTTTTTGTTGCAGTTGTCACTGTTTGGGTGGTCTTGGCTGGTTCGAACTCGCCACCCTCGGTGTATGTGGCTGGAGCGGTAACCACTTGCGACGGGCATTGAGCCCACATCCTTTATATTAGTACTTCCAATGATAAATTTATGTACCTATGTAGTATATATGCATACATTGCCTTCCTGCACCAGAGCCGTTCATTAGTACACCAATGGATCTAGAACAAATTAATCGGGTAGTCATTTCATAATATTCACTGGATCCCAGGAGGGAGATACAAATTAGTAAGTGGTGAAATGACTCAGCCAAGGTCACACAAGTCAAGCGGCATAGGCAGGAAAAGATCACAGGTACTCCTAAGGCCAGAGGCTCTCTCCCAGGACCCGTCTACTGTTCTCAATGCCGCTTCACACTCCCACAAGGTACGGCCTGGACGTGAAAGGCAAGGGCCGAGGCAGTAGACCAAAGTCAGCAGAGAACCAGATCGCAACCAACAAGCAGCCCAGGGCGCACGTAGCATCAGGTGCCAAGGAGGCCAGCACGAGCTCGCCTTGGGGGAGGGGCGTGGCGAAGATTTCCCGGAAGTGACGAAGATTGAGGCGGTACTCGGCGGCGGCGGCGCGCGGCTTGGGCTCGCGCTGGGCTCCGCGCGCCCCCCGCCCCCCTCTATGAGGCAGAGGCCGCGGCGGCCGTTAGCGCTGTCGCTCCGGGGGCCGCGGCGGGCGGGGCTCCGGCGGGGCCCGGCCGAGTCCCCACCCCAGCCCGGCTCCCAGCCGCCCGCCCTCCCTCCCTCTCCCCGATGCAGGGGGCCGAGCTCCGGGATGGCGAGGCGGCGGCAGCGGCCGCTTCGTACCGAGTCTTGAGCCGCCTCCTCGGCTACGGAGAGGCGGCCCCCGAGCCAGGCCTGCCGCCGCCGTCCCCGGGCCATGGCCCCCCGCCGCCACCCTTCCTCTCGCGGTCCGGCCCGCGGGGCTCCCGGCCGCCTCAGCTGATGGTGTTCCGCAACGTGGGTCGGCCGCCTGAGGAGGAGGACGCGGAGGCGGCCCCGGAGTCGGGACCCTCGGAACTGCTGTGTCCCCGGCACCGCTGTGCCCTGGACCCCAAGGCCCTGCCGCCGGGGTTGGCACTCGAGCGGACCTGGGGCCCCGCGGCTGGACTAGAGGCGCAGTTGGCGGCTCTAGGGCTTGGGCAACCGGCAGGGCCAGGGGTCAAGACGGTCGGTGGGGGTTGCTGCCCGTGCCCGTGCCCCCCGCAGCCGTCCCCTCCCCAGCCGCAGCCTCCTGCTGCCACCCCGCAGGCCGGGGAGGACCCCACAGAAACAAGCGACGCGCTCCTGGTCCTAGAGGGGCTGGAATCGGAGGCCGAGAGCCTGGAGACTAACAGCTGCTCGGAAGAGGAGCTCAGCAGCCCGGGCCGTGGAGGAGGAGGAGGCGGCCGACTTCTGCTGCAGCCCCCAGGCCCTGAATTACCCTCGGCGCCCTTCCCGTTGCAGGACTTGGCTCCTCCAGGGCGCCTGAGTAGAGGGGAGCAGCAGCAGCACCCTCCCCCGCCACCACCACCTCCGGGGCCCCTCCGGCCACTCGCAGGCCCTTCTCGGAAGGGATCATTTAAAATCCGCCTCAGTCGTCTCTTTCGCACGAAGAGCTGCAATGGTGGCTCCGGCGGTGGGAATGGGACCGGCAAGAGGCCTTCTGGAGAGCTAGCTGCTTCAGCTGCGAGCCTGACAGACATGGGAGGCTCTGCGGGCCGGGAGCTAGACGCGGGGAGGTGAGACCCGCTGCGGGTGCTGGTTGACAAACTTCCTTTTCTTGTTTCGTTTCCCCATTTTTCTCCTGCTGACAGGATCATGCTAGTTCTTAAGATATGATCTTCATGAGGAAGCAGAGACTTGGGACCAAAGGTGGTGACATCTTGCTTTCAGTCAGAGCTAATTGTGGAAACAACTTTCACTCTTTAGAGTTCACGCTCCGTGACACTTCTCAGCTGGTTAACATCTCTGTTGTTGGAAGATGATTTCAAACGATCCCCCCCCCCTCCCACCCTTAGCAGGGTTCTTAGAGTTACCTGTTTGCCGTGATCCCTGGCAGTAAGGTTGCTGGAAATATTTGGCCTTTCGGGCAGAAAGCTGTGTTGCATCTGGCCCATCTTATTAATCTGTGTACTAGCACCCCACCTCCTTCACACTCACATGTACAAATGTCTTGGGATCTTCTATTGTAGTTGTAGGCCAGCAATCAATTGGGCATCTCTATTCAAAGTCTTAAGTGTTTTCTTGGTTGTTGCCTTGTATATACTTAGTATCTCAAGCCTGTGTGCTGACCAGTGTGAGAATAGAAAATGTTTGGTCTCAAGCCCACTTGAGGATTCTAAGTATCAGTGAGGTATAAAGTATAGATACTAGTTAGGAGTTCTACTCCAGTTGATGAAAATTCCAAATATAGATATTGAGTTTTTTCCTGCATTTCTGAAGGGTGGACTGATCTTTGATGTTGATTTAGAAACCTGTCAACTTTTATGTCAATGAAATGAGACTTCCCTTGTGGTAACTGCCATTGTGGTTTGTACTTCAGAATAGGTTCTTAGAAAGATTGGAATTGGTTTTGATGTGGTTTATGTGATGGATTCTTGAGACATACTGACAGCCACAAGCCAAGGCTAAAGAATAAGTATAAATTGATCATTTAGGGAGCTTTTTGAAAGGATGGGTATGTCTGGGGCCTAAGAGTTTGAATTTTTAAGAAGCTCTCCAGTTGATCCCAGACTGGAAACCACTCATGCATGGCCTTTTCAAGGGAACTTGGGTACTCCAAGAGGAAAGTGGTTTTTTTTGACTTTCTTGCCCTTTGTGAACAGCTGTGCCATGGGCTTATCTTGGGGATCAGTTCAAATCCAAACTCCCTAAAGATGTTAGTGTGTTGTGCCTTCAGATAGGCCAGTGTGTCTGCATTTCCCTCCCAATGAATTCATGCTGAGAGCTCAGTTCTTAAAAAACATGTGGCTGCTAAAACAGCTTTTTTTTTGTGGTAGGCTCTGTATTCAATGCTCCACTTACCAGTACAGATGAAATTTTCATCAGATGGGGTGGGGGTGTGGAGTAAGGAGTGGGATTGAAGCTGTGGGCAATGACAGAGTAGGATAGATTGCTAATTTTCTTGTGGTTTGTCTTGCCTTTGTTCCATATTGACCAGGACTTAGTCTAAGATTCCAGAGACACCAAATATGAGGTGTGGCGTGAAATTAGCTGCTACGTCTCATAGATTAGGAAGAGGAAAAGGCATGTGACATTATACGGTTTTTTGCCTTTGGAAGCAGAATTTAATGGTCAATGGCTGCTCGTCACCAACCCTCACACTAAGCACAATACAGATTTCTGCTGCAGAGCAAATTGGACTATAGCTCTGCAAAGAAGCTTAGTTCAGGGCACTGGAGAATTACATTTTTTGGTCCAAGGGCTTTTTCTGATGAATTGGAGAAGAGTTAGGTATTTGTGTATAAACATTTGGTTGACTGCTGGTTGGAGGCAGCATATTGTACAGAGAATGTAAATGTCTAGATTCCTTTTAGAACTCCAACATCAGCTATTAGATGGAGGCCAAATTTGTCGTCTTCATGGTTTCCTTTTTTTCCCCATCTGTAAAATGGGAGAGTGATGACTGTGTTGTTCCTGTCCTAACAGGAATAGATTGTCGACAGGAGAAATCTAGATGGAATATTTTGTGCTTTTTAGAAGAGAAGTAATAAGACAGAACTGGTAAATTTTTTATGCTTAGGATTTGGTGCTGCTTCTTAGCTTTTCCACAGCTTACTACGTGCCAGTCTTGCTGGCAGCCTCACAGCTGTGAGAAACTTGGTGAGTCTGGCCAGGATAGTTGTGATTTCTGTGGATCTGTATCTCCTAAGTAAGTCTGTGATGTTGGGAGGAAGGATGAGTTTGGATTTTTATCTTGTTCTCTTGTTTTGATTGGTAGGACCTGAAAGTGGTAAGAAATTTTAGTTTTTTGCCAAAGGGCATATGCCTTCCTCCTTATTGTTGGTTGGAGATAATTATGAGCTTCTTCAGTCTTTACTGTATAATTTGGGGGTTTTATAGTAACCTCTGGGCACAATTCTCTTTCCTTTTCTCAATATCTGCCTCCCTACAATCATTTTATAAAGGTTAACAGTTCCATGTTTTAACAATAAGTAAATCTTCTTTTCAGATGCTCTTGAGTTTGCTAAGTGGACCTGCCTGGATATACTGTGTCTTAGTATAATATGAATTAGCTTAGAAAACTCTAAGTGAAGTAAGAAGTGGACTCACCAACTAACCAGGTTTCTGTTCTGAGGAACTAGCTGGGCTAGGCCTTGTAACGTACATATGTTGGAATTCAAAGAGCTGGGCTTGATGCCTGTGGGCCTTGGTGCAATATAGAATTGCTATTTCAGGAAAACCAGTGGAGTTCCTTTGTCTGGTTCTCATATGTTGACTTGATTGTGTTCTTTTGGGTTTGGTGAGAAATAGCATTTGATCGTACTATTTTTAATCTAATCGTGTAATACACACTTGGTTGGAGATGGGTCCCTTTTTCACTTTTCAAGATTGGTGTTTACTGTGTTAACAGTTGTATGAGAGTCTACATAGTAGTGAGGTGGAGAATTATTTGAGAAAAAAGGTAGAATTCTGGAAAAAGATTCAGGCTGCTTTAACATCAGTTTTTTTTGGCCCTGCTGTTGTGAACAGGTCTAGCGGACATGAGAAACCTTTGTCATTTGTTTCTTCCATCTTAAGGTCTAATGGGGTCTTTTTGGGTCATAGCATGACATGCCCAGAGCAAAATGATTTTATGGGGTGCTGAGGAAGTTCTGATTTTATGTTTGGGTGTGGGAGTCCACAGTCCACACCCTGTAGATCTTTTTAACTATTTTTCCATAAAGTGTTTGTGGTTGGCACCTCCCTTTTAGAGTGAGCTCCCTGGCTTTAAAAATCTCTGTCCATTTGAGTCTGGTGTCTTTCAGTCTTTAGCGTTCTCCCTTCCAACATTATTCTGAAGGTTTTAGACATTGGTCTCTGCCTCTTGGCTTTTCCCTGGAAGTTCCCTCTATAGGTTCTTTAGTTGGTTCATGAAGGAGTTTTGGATCTGACCTTGCTGCACAGATGTCTGTGTATTGGAACTAAAAATGAACACATGGTTTTTGTGCCTGTAGCACACGAACAGACACTGGCTTATGACATGTTGGAAATGGCACAGGCTGGCTGACTTGGCACTGTGTGCTTAGCAGGGGCAGAGGTACATTGGAGCTATAAAACCTGGTATTTGGGCATTATAATTTGGAAGTTACTTTTAGAAAATGACATGTAAAATCTTAGGGCATCAGTAGAGGAAATTTATGGGAAGAAAGTGAGGTCATTACTATTTCATTGTTTATATTTTATGTTTCAGGGAATTTGAAAACTGGCCAGTGGTTATATCTATGTGTTGTCATTCTGTCTAGTCTAATGCCTTTAACTCCTTTTATCCCATAAATCTGTTGCAATACAATTAATAATTTGCAAAGTGGAAATGGATAGAGGCAATCTGTCTTTTTGTTATCTACAGCACAGGCAGTGGCAGAGCTGACACAAAGGACTGCTAGCTAGTCTTGGAGAAGACCTTTGCCTAAGGCCTTTTGCCCCTGCCCTATTCTGTCACAGCCTACCAAATCTTGTCCCATTCCATTCAACCCCTCAATTCTTTCTGCTGCTAAGACACAAGTAACAACTGTACCTTAATACTTATCAATGTGATCTGGGAGGAATAAATAATATGGGCATGTAGTATTGAAGGGTTAGTTTAAAATGTTATCTGGAGCCGTGTCATTCATATTGCTCTCCAGAAAAACAGCACAACAGCTTAGAAGGGGGTCTTTTTTTTTTTTTCCTTCGAGACAGAGCCTTAAGCTATCGCCCAGAGTAGAGTGCTATGGCATCACAGTTCACAGTAACCTTCTGTGATTCTTAAAGTGATTCTCCTGCCTCTGCCTCCTAAGTAGCTGAGACTACTGGTGCCTGACACAATGCTCAGCTCTTTTTTGGTTGCAGCCATCATTGTTGTTTGGCTGGCTTGGGCTGGATTCTATCCTGCCAGCTCAGGTGTATGTGGCTGGCACCTTAGGCACTTGAGCCACAGGTGCCGAGCCTAGAATGGGGTCTTATCATTCCAAATGGTTCTTATATACAAAAGGGATATATACAGTGCATGAATTTGAATATTAAAATATATACTTAGGTGCCCATCACTAAACTTATCAAATAGAATGTTACCAGTACCTTTGAAGACCTAAGTGTTGCTTCCTAATTTTATGTCTTACTCCTCTCTCAGGTAACTATCATCTTTAATTCTCTATTGATTATTCTCTTGCTTTGTATTTTTGTAGTCATCTAAATTGGTCTTTTCATGAGTGACTGCCATTAGAATGCTCTCAGGGTCCTTGAGACAGAAACTGCTTTGGATTTTTAGTTAGGCGACATCTTCCTGAAGAGAGAAGAAAGCACACAGATTTATTAGTAGCCTTTCAGCCCTTAGGCCTTTTATCTCTCCAAGCTTCCAGCCATGAGGCTTCCATATTTGCCAGGAAAAATTATCCTGCTGCTCTCAAATGGCTTTGCCTGGATTCAGATGTTTTTCTTTTTCTAGATTCTAGAAACTATGATTTTTCTTTTTCAAAATGCTGGGGGCGGGGAAGAAGATGAGCCGAAGTGAGAAGGCCTCCGCAAGATGTGTGCATTTGGGTCCTGCCGTTCTTCAGTGCTTGGCACCGAAGAGGCTCGTCCCCAGCATGGGCAGATGGCAGAGTAATGCAGTTTCCTTTCAAAAGAGGCAAATGGCCAAATGGCTGAGGTGTGAACCTTTTGAAAGGCCAACACTTTAGGTTTCTACTTGCTGAGTTTAATGTTGTACCCTCAAGTTACCAAATAAAAATCAGCTTGGAAGCTCTTCAGCAGTCTTAAGAGTTCATGTCCAATGGAATTAACTTGCCATTCCAGTCCTCTTGTTGGAATTGTTGGAACTGAATTGCAGACAGTCATGAGCAACTTTTACAAGCAGAGGGATTGTGTGTGGTTGTATCTTGTTTTCATGCTCCCACCTCTCTAGTGTATTCTGGGTGGGGTGTTCACACAGTGCATTATCATCAGACTTCTCAAGTCTCAACCTCCTCCTTCCCAGCGTGGAGGAGGTTGCAGAGGGAGTGTGAAGATAGGTCAAGAAGGAAAGACCAGTGTTTCAACTCTTGTTGAATAAGACCTTCTTGGTATGGTTTCAGAATTTTGTTTGAAATGTATTCTGAGAAGCTCAGATATCTATGTGAAAATATAAATGCATAGGCCTGTCCTGGGGGTTCACACCTGTAATCCTAGCCCTTTGGGAGGCTCAGGCAGGAGGATTGCTGAAACTCAGGAGTTTGAGACCAGTCTGAGCAAGAGCAAGACCTGACTCTACTAAAAACCGAAAATCCAGCCAAGTATGGTGGCTCGTGCCTATAGTCCCAGCTACTTGGGAGGCTGAGGCAAGAGGATTGCTCAAGCCTAAGAGTTTGAGCTTGCTGAGAGCTCTGATGCTACTGCACTCTGGCCAGGGTGACAGAGTGAGACTCTCTCTCAAAAAAAAAAAAAAAAAAAAGAAAAGAAAAGAAAAAGCATAAACATCTTTTGAAGTCAAAATTTTTTTTCTTTTACCATTTCCACATTAATAAGAGAATTCTGCAGAAGTCAAATAATTTTAAATAGAATGTCAATTTTGATTTTCTTTGCTTTTGTTCCCTTCTATTGGTGCAGTTTTTGTTGAAAAGAGTTTAAGTTCTATTTAGACCTTTGTGTGAGAGTATTTTTGGAAGGTGAGCCAGCTATAGCGTCTGGAGTCAAGCACTCAATTCTGGGGTAGAGTTTTTTTAAAAAGTTTTTTTAAGCATCATATATTGAGGTATAATTTATAGACTACAAAATTCACCTTTTTAAGTTATCCAGATCTATTAATCTTGACAAATATACTTAGTCATCTTAACCTATGCCACAATCAGCACATCACATATTTCCAACACCTCAGTGAGCAAGGCCTTGTAGGCAGTCCAGTCATTCTAAGGTGAGTTTTCTGAGTTTAGCACATTTCTAGGCCAGGAGTCTTTGTTAGAGTTTTAAAAAAAGCTTTAGAGGTGGGGTCTCACTTCTTGAACACCTAGGCTCAAGTGATTTTCCCACCTTAGCATCCTGAGTAGCTGGGATTTAAGAGCCTTGAATTTCTTTCATTTCCAGCTGAAAAGCCAGTTGAAAATGATACAATGTAAAGTTACCTTTGGTTTGTTAACCAAAAGATCTGAGTTTTGGGGCAGTGCCTGTGGCTCAAAAGAGTAAGGCGCCAGCCCCATATACTGGAGGTGGTGGGTTCCAACCCGGCCCCGGCCAAAAACTGCCAAAAAAAAAAGATCTGAGTTTTCAAACTGGTTCTCTGGAACAGCACTGAGAAGTCATGGGGAGAGCTGTATAACTGGCAGCTCAGAAAGGCTGAGGTTGAAGTTTGTGTGTGTATCCTGCAGTGCTGTTCTCAGGTTGGAATATGTTCCCTGGGACCTCCTAATCCTAGAGGCAGGTCCAGAGGGAAAACTAATACTCTGAGCTGGCGCCTGTTCAGGCCAAGAGCCTTTTTCTTTGCTCCCTAATGAAAATCAACTCTGTATCTGACTTCCTTCCTCTTGAAATGGACTTGCTAATTACTACTCAAGGTGTTTTACTCTTTTAATGTACTGGGTAGGGAGAGGTCCAAAGGGATTTCTCATTGCTTTGTAGGCAGGTGGATTCCATAGCCAAATCTATTTAAAGAATTGCCTTAATTATCTTGTTCTCCCCTTTAAATTTAAGGTTTTATTGTAAGAGTGTTTTCTGACAATAACTAGGATTTGCTTTGTTTTTCATTGCATCTGGAACTGAGTGTTGTGGTGATTCAAGTACATACATGTTCATTTCTCCCTTTTGTTGTGTGCCTTCTCACCCCTAGGAAACCCAGGTTGACAAGAACTCAAAGTGCCTTTTCTCCGGTCTCCTTCAGCCCCCTGTTCACAGGTAAGGATGGTGTCTTTCTCTTCTGACATCTGAAAGCAGGAGTATTCTGAGATCTTGCAGATGAATCTCAGAGGGAGCTTCAAGCAGTTATTTCCTTCATTCTATGCCTGCTGGGTTTGGGATGAGGCTATTTTTATAGTGTGGAATGTGTTCTTGACTTCAGATGCTTTATGGTTGGATGTAAAGACTGCTTGTTAGTAATTGGGTGGCCTTAGCAGTTTTGCAGTGCTTAGTTCAGGGTCATCACATATAAATTGAAAGTAGGAATTACAAATTTATGGGCTCACAGTGCATAAAAGTCTCTAGAATTCATACAATTCCTGTCCCTGCTTTCAAGGGAGTTCATGGATTATCTAATAAAAATGATCCATGATTATCTGGTCTATTTTTAAAGACTTTGGACAAAAGAGGTTACATGAGCTCTTGTCTTACCCATTTTGGGGGCTAGCAGTTCTTGCAGCTGTTAGAGTTCTTCACTGTACCTAATTTAAGTCTACCTTGCAGCAGAGAACACAGTTGCTAAAGTAGGAAAGCTGTCGAATATCCTTTGGGTAATGGGTAACTGTCTTCTCATTTTATGGGTAAAGGTCTTTCTTACTTTTTTAGAAAGGGAGACCTTCTGTTATGTCAGTCAGTACTGAAGCTCCTGGTTGAATAAACTGCAGAGAAAATAATTTTTATCACACTGCCTCAAGTCTCAGAAGCTGAGTATTCCTCATTGGTTGTGACTGAGAAACCTTTAAAAAAAATCCCAATCTGAAACTGGTTTGGATATAGTGTCCCTCAGAAAGGTGATTCGAAAAATTACGATTTGGGAAATGCACATTTCCAGGAAGATGTTAAGGAGACCACTGGGACCCCCAAGTGGGTAGTAGGTAGATAGCTGTCAAAACAAGTGAGTTGGTACCTGTATGTGTAGATATTTGCTGAGGTGGAGAAGAAGATGTCTGTTCTTGCGCAAGCCTAGAATTAAAAAATCTTATCTTGTGGCAGCATATCTTTCAGTTAGTAATTGTTTCCTCCTTAAAGTAAGAATACCTACATTTGTAGTTTCAGATACAGGGAAAGCCTTAGCTTCCTTGAACTACATCTTTTATGTAAGTGCTATACCTACAATCTAAACCTCTCTGCCCTGTCAGGAAACCCAGTTGTCTGGCCCTGTTGCATTGCTTTGGGCAGCCAGACTCCTGGTGTGTTGAGTTCAGTACTAACTTCTTAGAACTTCCAGGTAACTTTTCGTTTGTTTGTTTGAGACAGAGTCTCACTTTGTCATCCTAGGTAGAGTGCTATGGCGCCACAGCTCACAGCAACCTCAAACGCTTTGGGCTTAAGCGATTCTCTTGCCTCAGCCTCTGAAGTAACTGGGACTACCAGCCCCCTGTCTATTTTTTTTTAGAGAGCTTAGGCAATCCACTGGCCTTGGCCTCCCAAAGTACTAGGATTACAGGCGTAAGCCTCTGTACTTTTTATTTTTTGTAGAGACAGAGTGTCACTTTATTGCCCTCAGTAGAGTGCTCACAGCAACCTCCAGTTCCTGGGCTTAGGCGATTCTCTTGCCTCAGCCTCCCAAGTAGCTGGGACTATAGGCGCCCACCACAACACCTGGCTATTTTTTTGTGCAGTTTGGCCAGGGCTGGGTTTGAACCTGCCACCTGGTATGTTGGGCTGGTGGCCTACTCACTGAGCCACCTCCAGGTGACTTTTAGAAGAGCTTTTCTGTTTATCTCAATTAGTGTTCAAGACTTTTGTAAAAAACTGTATTTTAAGGTTCTGAAAAACCTAAATACATGGGAGGTAATGGTCATCTTGTTTTTTTGTTTTTTGTTTTTGACTGGAAAGCATTAAAATAATAGCTGAGAGGCTGATTCATCCCTGGGTAAGAGCTAAATTTGAGAAATCCTGAGTTCTGACATAAGGATCAGACCTGCAAAAGTAAACCTATTCCCGGCTATCAACCTGTGTTTTAAAATACCTTCTGTCCTCCAGTGACTTCAGGGGAAGGGTGACAAATGGTAGGGGATGTGGCAGAGAACAGAACTACATGACGTGCTGGGAAGTAACAGAAACCACCAAGTTCCTATTGAGAGGCTTCCTCTAAGATTATCCGACTTTTGGCTGACTGAAAGTTGTTGCTTTTTAGGGTTGTAATGCACTTTTAGCCTTTTTAACTTTAGCTATTAAGAACTGATATCTTCAATGGTAGATTCTTTTATGGATGAGTACTGTGGAAAATCTAGAAACCCATCTAGGAAGAGTTTGGGGCTAATGTTGGAAGCTTTATCTAGATTCAGCTAACTCTGTATTCTTATATTTTTTCTGGCACTTGCTTTCCATGTCTTTTACTTGCCTTGCTTCTTAAGGGCAGAAATTGGTATACAAGTCTGAAGAGATAAAATGGTGTGGGTTCCATTTGATAGCGAAGACCCATTGTTCTTTGTTAGATTGTAAATCAGTGGCAGATCCACAATTAGGTGATTTTTCCACTGTCAATTCCATGTTTTTGTCCTAAACAGTTCTTGACCCCCAACAGGGCAAAGGCATGATAGAATTTCATTATTTATTTATTTATTTATTTTTTTATTTATTTATTTGGAAACAAAGTCTCACTTTGTTGCCCTGGGTAGAGTGCTGTGGTGTCACAGCTCACAGCAACCTCAAACTTTTGAGCTTAAGTGATTCTCTTGCCTCAGCCTCCCAAGTAGCTTAGCTGGGACTACAGGCACAATGCCCAGCTTTTTTGAGATGGGGTCTCACTCTTGGTCAGGCTGGTCTCGAACCTGTGAGCTCAGGCAATCCACCTGTTTTGACCTCCCAAGTACTAGGATTATAGGCGTGAGCTACTGCACCCGGCCATGATAGAATTTAAAAATTGATTTCCCCAGTATTGAGGGGTGATTTCAGTCTTGGGAGGCATTCAATTTTGAGCTTTTTGAGAGCTGTGAACCTCCAGCCTTTTTTGCATGCCCTTTGCTTCCTTCATTTTTGGCTCAGCTTTGGTTAGGGCCCTTCTTTAACACATTTGCTCTGTGAATCCTTCAGGTGAAACAGTGTCACTTGTGGACGTGGACATTTCTCAGCGGGGCCTGACCTCTCCACACCCTCCAACTCCCCCTCCTCCTCCAAGAAGAAGCCTCAGCCTTCTAGGTATAGTCTGCTCTTCTGTCTGCCTTCTTGCCCTGGTGGGAGGGTGATTTCCAGGGACTTGTTCCTTCTGCATTTCTAATGATGACTCAATTATTTCTATCCTTTTCTTAGCACCCCTATCAAATCTGAGCAGTTAAATGGGTCTCTCACCAGCATAATATTATATAATATTTACTGTCCATATATTAATTAGTTTTATATTTATCTTGTCCTGAATCTACTATTGGGCTGCTTTAGGAATATCCTTACTCTTCTGATCTTTAAGCAAAGCAACCTAGATTAAGATGATTGTTGCCCTCTGCAAAAAGCTGGGGTGAAGATCAGGCCATCTTGCTTCACAGGGCAGCCTGATAATCCTTCTCCCTCTCCTGTGCCTTCACTTTGCTCATTCTACACTCATATTTCTGAACGTCTTGCTTTTGTTCTCTCTTCTAGATGATATCAGTGGGACGCTGCATTCATCTGTCCTTGTGGCTCCGATGGGGTCTTCCTTGCAGTCTTTCCCCCTACCTCCGCCTCCTCCACCCCATGCCCCAGGTTAGCTTAGTTTAGAGGCAAGACTTGTAAGAGGTGGGAGTACAGAGTGGTACTTTGTGCCCATACCATGGATAGATGGGAAAATCTATTGTTTATGTACCCATACCATGGATAGATGGGGAAATTGTTTATGGAAATAACAATTTAAGAGAAAGCTTAATTTTTTTCTCCTTGGCTGGACCAAACTCCTTGGGAATGAGGCTGAGAACTGGTTTTTCTAACCAATTTTATTTATGGAAGTGAATCTGACTTTTGTTAGGGATAAATGACCATTAAGGTTTTCATCTCTTTGCTGCTAAGATTGTTTTACAATCCTTGAGTAGATATCACTTAAGAAACTGCTTTAATTTCAGCATAGTGAAGAGGCTTAATATGTTGCTGTTTTTTAAGGTTCTGTGGTTTTTCTAAGCTTTTAGTATTTACTGCAGCCTTGTAAATAAGTACCAAGCATTTAGTAGCCCATACCTGCTTTGCCAGCTTCTAGTACCCAAGGAATAAAATGAATGAAATCAGCATTCTTTCTGCTTGCCTGGCAAAATTGTTACTCTTCCTGGGCAAGTAAGAGAGTCACTATTTCCAAGGCTGTTTTATCGGCACTTCACTTCGAGGTGGGAGAAGTTGGAATCGCTCTAGGCTGGTGAAGGCCCTGAAGTAGTCACCTTAGTCAGGTTAGTGAGCAGCTCTCCTACCCTTTCCTGGGGTTAAGTGCCCCCACCCATCCTTCACAGCTTACACCAGCCCACACAGCTTTTTGTTCTAGCCCATCCAGCTCTCTCCCACCGCTTTGGCTTCCACCCTTTCCAGCTTAGCTTCTAATGCCTTGTCCCTCTTCAGTTAGCATCTGTTTTGGGGGGAGGGTTTACTTGTGGTTGGGAGCAATGAGGCCAAACAAGTGATCACACTGTCTTGCTCTGCAGATGCATTTCCCCGGATTGGTCCCATCCGAGCAGCTGAATCCTTACACAGCCAACCTCCCCAGCACCTCCAGTGTCCCCTCTACCGGCCTGACTCAAGCAGCTTTGCAGCCAGCCTTCGAGAGTTAGAGAAAGTAGGTGGTGGTCCTTGAGGAATGGCAGCTCACCTCTCCTCTCACTGGCCAAATTCTGTACTTAGGCTCTCTTTTATTGTTTTTAGAGGAAGAGCAGTTTACTTGCCATTATATTTATAGTGACAGAACAGTATGCTGCTGTTATGAATTCCATAAGAGACAGAATGAAATTGAATTTGGGAAAAAAACTTTAGACATGATAAAGGAAGGTTGTAGAGAAACTAAGCTGATTTTGATAGATTAACTGACCCCATTCTCTGTTCTTTTCTGGATAGGGCCCTTGGTTATGGAATTAATAAACTTATTCTTCTGTTACTTTGGAAGACTAAAAGTATAATGAGGACTAAAAATGTAATGGTTGAGACACTAGTAGTGGCCATTGAAATGTTTTGGAGAATGGGGTGGGGGGGTTCTTCCATGGTAAGATAGACCATACCAAAAACTTTTTGACATTTCTCTGTTCCGGTAACTATTTGATTGTTCCTTGTCTTTGTAGTGTGGTTGGTATTGGGGGCCGATGAATTGGGAAGATGCAGAGATGAAGCTGAAAGGGAAACCAGATGGTTCTTTCTTGGTACGAGATAGTTCTGATCCTCGTTATATCCTGAGCCTCAGTTTCAGATCACAGGGTATCACCCACCACACTAGAATGGAGCACTACAGAGGTAAGAGATGCTGGTGTTTTAAGAAAGGCTTTTTTGGGGGCGGTGCCTGTGGCTCAAAGGAGTAGGGTGGGTGCCAGCCCCATATGCTGGAGGTGGCGGGTTCAAGCCCAGCTCTGGCCAAAAACTGCAAAAAAAAGAAGAAATGCTTTTTTCTTCCTCTTTGCCTTTTTCTACCTTTGCTATCTGACTTTTCATAGGAAGGATGCATAGAAATTAAACTATGAGTAGGAGAAGATCTTTTAGACTCAGTGGAGTGTATTTGTTTGTTTGTTTTTGGAGACAGTCTTACTTTGTCATCCTTAGTAGAGTGCTGTGGCATTGTAGCTCACAGCAACCTCAAACTCCTGGGTTCAAGCGATCTTCTGGCCCCAGCCTCCCAAATACCTAAGATTATAGGTGCCTGCTGCAACCCTCAGCTAATTTTTCTATTTTTGGTAGAGATGGGGTTTCACTCTTACTCAGGCTAGTATCCAATCCCTGAACTCAAGGGATCCTCCTATCTTGTCCTCTCAAGAGTGCTAGGATTACAGGTGTGAGCCACCTTAACCAGCCTTAAATGAATTTCTGTTACACTTTTCTTAAATAAGAGCTTCTGTCACACTTTTCTCAGGCCCCATGGTGTCTTCCCACTCTCAACCTGTACTGTGTTGGATTTATTTGCATCTGCTTCTCTTGTGAGGCAGGAAGTAACTGTTTAAATCAGCATAGTTTTGTCCATGGTTTCTTTTGCCCCTGTCTCTACCATAGAGATGAATGAAGAGAAAGGAACTTCAGTCCAAAGGTCTGAGACTAAATTAAATAACTATGTACTACTACCTATTTTTTTTTCCTAAAAGCAAAAATCAGACAAGCAAAAACCAAAACACAAAGCATTTCATAACAAAGTATTTTGTTAAACTTATTAGAATGACTAGGCCATGGGAATGATGAATAAATGCTGGACCTTGAGGTTCCTGTTAGGTGAGATGTCAGGAATGAGAGCTTTTTCAGATGGTTCTCCAATTACTTTTTGTTCAAAGGGACTTTTCTTTCTTTAATGAGTGGAATTTTTAAAAGAAGACTCATGGGGTTTTCAGTTGCCAGTTTGCAAAGGAACATTTGTCTTCTTTTTAAGTGATAAGGTAAGAGTAACTTGAGAAGCTCAAATCTGCATTTCTCTTGAGTAATTAGTATCTCTTTTTCATATCCTTTTTGTGGGTGATTCCTTTGTTTTTTTTTTTTTTAATTTTTTTTTTGTTATAGATAAAAATATGCACCATAGATGTGGCCCAACCCATCACCCTCCCTCCATCCTAACCTCCCCCCTCCCTTCCCCTTCCTTAGTCCTTTCCCCATAGTCTTGTGGTATAGTTGGGTTATAGCCTTCATGTGAAAGCTATAGTTTAGCTTTATAGTAGGGCTGAGTACATTGGATACTTTTTCTTCCATTCCTGGGATTCTTTGCTAAGGAGAATATGTTCCAGCTCCATCCATGTAAACATGAAAGAGGTAAAGTCTCCATCTTTCTTCAAGGCTGCATAGTATTCCATGGTATACATGTACCACAATTTGCTAGTCCATTCGTGGGTCGATGGGCACTT
>CAUYPK010018594.1:0-30909 GCA_963574355.1 Loris lydekkerianus
GTAGAAGTAAAAGGACCTGTTTTACTTAACAAATCCTGCTAACTGTTTTTATGGAAATTCTTTTTCAGTTTATAACTCATGTAAATGTCAATGTCAAAGTAACAACTGCACCACTGGGATAAAAGACTCCTGGTCAGATGAAGTTCTCTTTCCATTAAGATTTACCCTTCATGTTTTCCATTAAGTATTGTCAACTCAGCTTCTTTCTTCATTGAAAGTAGCCAGCTGATGAATGCTTGCGTACAGTAGGGAGCAGGATACAAAAATACATCTATTCCATATGCTTTTAAAATATTTTTAAGGAAAATAAAATTTGACAGCATTTCTAGGTAGCATTATTTTATACAAAATGGGGACACATTTTCTTTATTAATCCTATTTTTGATGCTTTATGTATATATATATGTGTATATTCCCATAGTATCAATTTGTCCCTTGTTTTGATTTGTTTGTAGAAGCAAATACTATACTTTATTTAACTTTACCTCGTATAAATGTTTGACTTATAAATTCAGTAGACTTACAAACCCAGGCTTAAAAACACATTTCAAAAGTGGGGGTGGAAACTAAAAGAATAAGTCCATAATTTAGCACAATTCACTCACGTCTATGCTTCAAATCTTTTCCAGCTTGTGAATGTCTGTTACTACTATTAAAAAATGATTAAAAATTGCCTTTTTAAAAGTTTGTTTGCTTTTGGAATAATGGCAATGGCCCTGCAGTTCTATGAATTTCAGTGCTAGTCATCAAGTCCATTGCAATTAGGAATAAAGTTTTTCTTGTAGTTGTAAGTTGAACTTACAAGAAAAGTTTTGTTTTATTTCTTGGTCAAACATTACATTATTGCTTTTAACAAGCAAAATATTAAATACAATCTCTGGTTATGCTTTATAGGCCTTTATACTCAACATTTATATAAAGGAAAGGTTTTTAAAATGGTTTTCCATGGACAGATTAAAAACATCACCAGGAATTATATATTTGAAAAATTGTAATTACATATGATTTCTTGACAATACACTTAATCTTATGGTATATTCATGAATATTAAATACATCTGCAAAATCATTTTAAGACACTTAAATGACAAAAACCATGATTTTAGAAAAAGTTACCAGGAAAATATTTCCTTTCTTCTTCAAATTTCTCTAGGATAAATTAACTACCTAGTTAGAATAAAGTATATTTTACTTTAAAATTAAGGCAATTAAATAAATTAACTTACCAAATCAAGGAATACTTAAGCAGATCATGAAAGGGATTATTGTTGTAAGCTTGTCCTAAGAGGGTGGCAGTTGGAAGACCTAAGAAATAACTTCTGTAAATAAATCGAAAAACTTTGTGATGTGTTAATACTTGTAACATTGGCTACCTGGGATACCTGATGATCGTGAAAGGAGACTTTCATTGAGGGACTGGTAGGTGCCTCCAATTGAGATGTCTCCCTGTCCCCACATTCCATATTCAGTCAGTTACAAAAGGAAGCTAATATAAATAGCTAGATATCTCTCATATCTGTCCCTACCTTTACAACCACCATCTGAAATGACTTTAAACTAATCTTCCCACTTCTAGACAGATTCAAGGTTAAGAAACCACAATGTTGCTGCTGCAGATATTCCAATTTAGAAAATATAGACATATCACATAACTACAATCACTTCCTTTGAACTAAAGGAAATCACCAGGACAAAATCAATATCTTTCCCGAATCCCCCCACCCCCCCCAAAAAAAAGCCAGTACCCTTTGGGGTCTCTATCTACTCTTTGGTTCTTTCACTGCTTGTACTTCCCCAAATGCGTAAGATAATTTCAGTCTCATCTCTTCATCTCTTCCCACGTGCTGCTTACCTCTTAACACTCCTTCCCTAGACTTTCGGTCCATTCCTATTTCTCTTTAGAAGCTTGATTCAAACATTCAAGCTTCACCTTTCCTGGGAAGCCTTCTCTGGACTGGTCACCCTCCTTTGTGTATCTTTATCTTTAACCGCTGACATTGGACTGAAATTCCATATAAGGAAAACAGGCATTGTCAATTTGTGCTGGGACCAGCCCTCCGATTCATTATGTTGTTCTCAGAAGCCCACATGTACTAATAATCTGATTTCTGTTTCCTTAAAATAGTGTAACTAATAAATTATGCAGTTTAGTTTTCTGAAAAAAATGTCATGTATATATCATTATATATATTATCATATATTTTTAAAAGAATGTAATCTATATATTCTGATATGTATATGTCATCATGTATTTTTAATAGAATACCTACTTATATAGAATTTAATATCTAAGCAATAATTTTAATTTTCTGTCAAGTGCCTATTATTTCAGAATTTGTCTTTTTGATTGCCTTTCAGTGTTTTCCTATCGTGGTAAAGAGCACCCCCACCAAACGCAGCTTTCGTTCCTCTTTCTTCATCATGTGTTCTCCAGCCCCATCCTACATCCTAACCATGCCTGCTGCCAACCTCCTGCTGTGAATTTTCAGCTGGACTGTTGCAATAGAATTCTGATTTCCATGCTTCCAGACACACTTTTTCCTAAAATATTCTTAACACCCAAGTCAGAATGACTTTCCAATGCTCATTTTTTACTACACATAGTATTACTCTGCTTAAAGCCATTCCATGGGGTCAGTGGCTTCTAATTTCTAGTTGGATACATCTCTAGTTTCTAAGACGTAAGCCTCCTCTCCGACACCTCTTCATCTTGTACTCTACACTCTCACTAGACAAAACATTGTTTTGTTCCTTGAATTTTCCCCTCTACGTGGAGGCTGAATGTGAGCCACTATTGTTTCTTCATTCTGACATGCTCTTTCTCTGTCACGCCACAGGGCTGACTTCCTCTCATCCTTTGGTTAGGAATTTAAACTTTTTTTTCTTCCATGAGGTTTTCCAGGTTGCTAGACATCTAGCCACCCAATCTTAGAGAACACCGTATGTCTCCCGAACGCTTAGCATATCTCACTGTAATTGCTTGTTTTATGTCTCTCTTTCCAGAAGGACTGTAAGGCCCACAAGAACAATACTCTTTACCTAATATCAGCAAAATGCTGGCACATATGAGAGGTACTAAATAAGCATTTGTAGAATATGGTGAATTGATCATACACATGCGCATTCTTTCTTTGTATTTAGAAAGTCAATATAAGTAATTATTTCAAATAATATTTTTTAAACAAGTCTTGGTAGTTGTGATCATATATTATTTATTTGAAGTACAAGGAAAATAGTAGTTTTATTAAATCTTTGTAAAATCCTTAGTTTCTTAGTGGAAATAAAATGGAAAAACAAATTAACAATCCTTGAGTCCTTGTTGTTTAAAATGATAAATAATAAAAGTTAGGTTTAAGAAAACTAAAAATAAAGCTACAAATACTACTTTAATTACTTAAAAGTGATCCAGGTTTCATCTACTATAGAAAACCAATTACTCTATCAATACAATGTAAAGGAGATCTTCCTTCTAAATATGAGTAGCCTATATTTTTTACTAACTTTTAAGTGTGAATGGATTGACTTTGTTTCCTTTTTATAATTGAGATTTGCTTAAGGTGAACTCAAATGCCAAATTATGGTGTGGTGCTCAAATGCTTTCCAGTGATTTCCTTAAAATCTTTTCTTATTAGGTTTCAATCTTGTTATAATCCCTTTGACTAGAGTGACTGCAAATTACTGTTTGCAAATGACCTCCTTCTCTCTGCTAATATAGTTAGAATGAAGCTACAATGGCACCTATCAAGATAACCAAGTGAGAGCAGTTCACATAAGGCAGACTTGGATACAAATGTACTTACGTAACAAATATATTCCTCAACAGGAAGATGACAGCCATTCTGATAAAATGCTTCTATTATTTACTTTCAACAGTGGCATGACTATTGTTGAATCATTTCAATAACTCTATTATAGGGCTGGTAATAAAAAATAAAAAAAACACTTGAGTAGAGAGAAATGACCTGCCTC
Organism: Loris lydekkerianus; assembly: GCA_963574355.1. NCBI lineage: Eukaryota > Metazoa > Chordata > Mammalia > Primates > Lorisidae > Loris > Loris lydekkerianus. The sequence goes on from CAUYPK010018594.1 coordinate 3,969, forward strand.
CTGACATCTTCAGAGCTTACCTACGGGTTGACAGTGATACGTAGATTACCTTTCTGTTCAAAGACACAAGAGCATTGCCAGACTTTTTTGAACGTAGTTTATTACTTTGAAGAAATGTATGCTGGACAAGAAAGAGTCTTACCCCTGCAATTTCACCACTGCCAGTAGGTGTAGTAGTTGGTGTACTTTGGCATGTTATGTAGAAGAAGGAGCCATCCTTGAAAAAGCTTTATAGTTACCAAAAGATAAAATGACTTTTGAAAAGACTGTATTGTCTATATGTAAACAAGCCCTGTGGAATAATGATGCTTGGAAACATAAAAGGATTTTGACCTTATTAAATTAAGTAAGGACAGATATCTCACAATGTATGTTTATATTCTGCCTCCTAAAGCCTAATATATAAGTAATGCGTACGTATTATTATCCTAGAGACATAGCTAGAAGACAGGTATTTCGTTGACATTAATATACATTCATCCTCAACAAGGGAATTTCAGGAAAATTAACCAATTCTATCATTTACACATTGTACTGTTTTCCACTACTACTTACCAGGTCTATTAATTCTCAAATAATCTTGATACCCCCCAAAAGGAGAGAAGCATTTCATGTCCTCACTCTTTTTTTTTTTCAGTAGTATCATGCAATTCTATTCAATACATGAGATATTGTCACAACAAGAAAACTGTAATCAAAAGCCAGCAAAGATAAGACCAGTGTATCAGATTAAAAATCAACAAACGGAAAAGAAAATATTAGTGGTTTTAATGTTTGTATTAACAATATGTTTCTTTCTTCACTCTTTAGAACATAATGGTAACCAATTCAAAATACATATTGGATTTAAAATTACATTGGTCCTTGAGAATTTATGCAGAATAATAGAATCTATTCTCTTCTTTGACACAAAGAGGAAGTTAATAGTGAGCAAATTGTGACTGGATTCTCCCAAGGCCCTTCTTCACTGAATCCATCGCTAGAAGGTTAATTAACTGAAAGAAAATGTTCTTTTCCAAGGTTAAGTGTACTAGTGGGTGAGCGTAGCTTTTTCGTAATGGAAAGGCACCTACCAATATAGGTGTTGAGAAGCAGGGTAAGTCCGCCTAAGAAATTAGGGGTCAGCCCAATAGTTCTTGATCATACCCCAGGTATTTATAACTTTCTATATTATTATAATGCATTAATATTTCATAATTAATATTTTATTTTTACCTAGTAGGAAAAATATGATTTTTATGATTCATAAGACAACAATTCTTCCTGGTATGAGATTCTAAGGCATTTTATCAGAATAAGTCTCACTTAAGAGACTAGATCCCAGTATGACCATACTTTAAGGCAGAAAAAAAGACACAGTTTCAAATGGTCCTGTTAACTGACTATATTATCATAGGCAGGTCATCACAATCCCTCTGATCTTCAATATTTTTTCAACAATAAGATAAAGATGACATCATTTGTATAAGGATTAATTGTTATTATTTTAAAAACATACAGGGTTATACAAATCGCAGCTATTATTATTACCAAAGTTATCATGAAAATATTAATCTTAATTACATTGATATTGCTTACTGCAAGCCTATTCTCCTTGATGAGAGTTGCAATTTAAGTAAAAAGGAGAAGAGAATTAACATTTATCAGACACATGTTTATTCTACAGACTGGTAGATCTCTTTAGTTCTCATGTATTTCTCAAAACTACCCCCACCCTCATGTAGATTCCTTTTTATCCTTTATTTATAGGGAATGAAATCCACACTTGGAGTGTTGAGTTGCTTTCCTAGTTACAGAAATGCTAATTGGCAAAGCCAGGTTTGGACTCAACACTTAAGCTATCTTCATTGTATTATTCTAAGTAATAACCTTTCAAATACTTGGTATAGAGTAACATAAACTAAAGTGAGAATGAATGGAACATAAATATGGGCAGTCTTCATTATAACATTGATATTTCCACCAAAATATGCACTAGGGCCTTAACCTATGAATTGTAGACAACTGATAACCTCACATTACAAGATGCTATTCTAAATATGTGTATATTATTCATCAGCTATTTTTTAGCATTAATTAAAATGTTTTATTCCAGCTATATGAACATATACAATGTATATATACATATATTACATATAATAGCCAAGTACTTTAAATTGCACACAAACTTATTGACAACTTGTATATATACATATATATATATACATACATATATATGTAAAATAATCAATGCATTTAGTATAGAATGAAAAATTATTTATTCATACTATAGATGGGTATTAATTACTGGCAGGTGTTTATTATAGTTGAATTGTATTAAATTTAAGCCAAGAGACACTTAACATTTATTTTCGTTAACTCCTAAACCCTGAGGTGACTTAATGATGAGGCTGGAAAAATCTATATGAGGAACACATTATTGTATTTTATTTGATACATACTGTGTGAAGATTTGTGGAAGAATTAGAGCTTTGGGGATATTGTGAGGCTAATGGCAATTTTCTTACAAAGTGCTGTGGTCTTTCCATTGAGTAGAAAGAAAATTTATCAAATTCATACCCTGATCTCATCTGTCTTTCTGACGGCATCTTATAGGAACTCTAACAGGAAGAGTGCTCTCTCCTCCCCTCTGGTGAAACATAATTACAGCATCAGGACTAACGATTATCTAGGCAGCTTCCATGAACTAAAGGCAAAAGGCAGAAGAGATTCTCAAGTGGCCATCCCTTTGTGACCTGGGTGCTGTGTGGTGGCTCAACATCTTCTTGTCCTGGATCTGGAGCTTCATCAGTGACATTGCCAGTCAGAGGCTATCGCTGCATCCTGTCCCTGTGGCTCTGCAGTCTCTCCTGACCCATTCTTCTTCCTACCACCCATGACTAACTAACTTGGCTTTCAGGCCACACTGGGCTGTTACTTGAATTTTCTACATTCGGCTTTAATGACCAGATTCTGGAATCAAATAACAATTCCCGCACTCAATCCTTGGCATATACACTCATTGCCTGCTTGCACTTGGCCTTGTTTCTAGACTGTTCTTGAATTAGACACTCCAGCCTTGTAGTGTGGGGAGGATCAGAGGCGGCCCTGCCTGACTCTGGGTTACTATTCAGTAATGTCTCCCTTATACCACCAGTTGTATACCATATATATCTCTTCACATAAATCTAGGTTTAAAAATAATAACTATAATTTAAAAAATTATTAACGTTTATCACGCATGTTCTTACTGTGTTTCAGTCATTGTGTTGAATGTTTTGCCTGCATTAACTGACTTAATCCTTGCAATAGTACTTTGATGTGGATACTATTATTGGAATGAACTATATAAAATTTCTTACTTGATCACTTTTAACCTATATGATTGCCAATTTTCATATGATTAATGCAGATATTAGCCCAGTTAGATAGATGAGAAGTCTGAGAAATGAAGAAACTATCTTTCTGTAGCTCATAGTAGCTAGCAGAGCAATAAAATGAAAAGTGTAGCAGCTGTGACACTTTCTCTCCCATCTGCACCCTGGATTTGTAGCACACAGGTTTCTCAACCTACAAACATCTTCCCTACCCCCAATTTGAAATTACTTTTTGGATCAACCGTTTGGGGCCAACAATCCACTGTCAAACACACAATCCCTTCAGCATAAGCAACTTCTACACTGATTGGAATAATTTATGTGAGAAAGAAACATGTGAAAATGTCAACTGGGGCAATTTAATCAACTCTACTATAAACAAGCCACAGTACCACATCTATTGGTTCTAACTATTTCAAATATTCAGCATGTGGGCCATAAATATAGCACTTATTCTAAAAATTAGGAAAAGCAGCTATATAATTTAAACACAGTGTAGATTAGCCAAGTTAGACCATCCCTAATGAGTGAGAAGAAATAACTTTCAGCTATCTCCACATGTTTAGAGCAGATTACAAAGTAATTTCTCCTTTGTTGAGAACTTTGAGCATACATTTTCTTGTCAGAATCCTGACTGTACAGGTTGGAAATAGAGTCCGACTGAGAATTCTGCAGGTGATGCAATTAGTGTGGGGGCACTGTGGAATCTTTATAGAACTGCCAATTAGCAATTAAAAAAATAATTTGCTTCTGGTACGAAGACAAAGTGATAGACAATACATTTGAAAAAGCTCTGCCTACATTCAAGAATAGCTTGTTCTCAGAACAAATGGGGTAGTTTCAGGCTCCTAGTGCCTGTCCAATGAACTCATATGAATTTAATCAAGTTTACAATATATCTTTGGATGGAACTCATTTGAAATAAGGTCTTATTTTCTATAGATTATTTTCAAAACTCTTTACATGAGCTATGATTTCACCAATTATGTGCTAAGACATAGAACCTATAATTACTTAATGTAATTTCAGAGAGAACTTCTGATATACAAATGAGCCATTCTGGTCCCTTTTATTATACTTTTTTACCTGCCCGCATATTTTACCACTTCTCAAGAAAGTACTACAAAGTTGAACCATTAATGGTCCTAAAAATCTAATACTCATGATACACCCAAATCTATAAATGAGATTATCATCATCTTTCACTAACCTAGATCAACCAGTGACTGAAGTATAGTTCTAAAAGTCACATTATAAGGACTGGATCATTATTTGTCCATGTTTTGTTCTTTATAAAGGGTTTTTGAGGCCTTATAAATAAGTATCAGCGCTGACAATCCTTCTCAGAGGAAGGTGTTCACTCTAGCTTTATCCATTGGCTGGAAAACAGTGCTAATAAGGTTAGGGTCATGGGTTTGATCTCATGTGCCTGGGTACAGGCATGCTTTGTTCTCCCTCTGTGCTTCTGATGGCCTTGGGTAATCAAAGGCAGTGATTTGTAAATGTGTGCTGCCAGTTGTAAGGGTAGTATGAGAAAAAATTTACATTTATCAGAAAACACTGTCAATACGAAAACAAAAATCATTCAAAAATCATGTCTTACAAGGGGTGGGCATTATCTTTGCTTCTGAAACATGCACAGCTTATCCAAAGACTATCTGGGTTGTTTTTTTTTTTAGTTAAATGATCTTTTAAAACTTAAGATAATGTATGAAAATTTTTACAGTTAAGAAAAATGAAGCATTTTATAAAGTCTTTATTTTTTAGTGATCAATTAAATCATTCTATTTGAAAGACTTATTCATTGATTTTCCTCCAGGTATATACTCGTTTCATTCATTCCTCCAGGTATATACTCATTTCATTTCATGTTAATGTTTGTTTTCCATTTTTGGCAAAACAAGGGGAAAATTGCTGAATTCTTCCTTCTTCAATCCCAAAGAGACTGTATTTCAAATCAACTGTGTTTATAATTTTCAGTTGAAACAAATTCAAGGCACAAAATGCTTTATATTGAATACTTTTTAAAAATTACCAAATAATGCTATTGAAAGGTAAACACTCTGTGCCTGTAAGAGGATTTATCTGAAATACTGACACCCCCCCAAAAAAATGTTGATTCTAAATCTTGTACCCTAAAAGTTTGATGAGGTATATCAATCAATATTACATCAAATGCAGCCTAATGTATGTTTAATGTCAGAATATATGTTGAAGGTCAGCCTTTAGGATTTTTTTTTTTTTTTAGGTTGATAATAAATAATATGCCTTGCTTTGGCTGAAGTCCAGGTTTTTTTTTTTTTTTTTTTTAACATTATTGGCATTAATTGTGCAGACGGGAAACCTGGGGCTTTTCTAATCACATGACCATTTCACCAAACCAAACCACCTCTCATTTTCTATAGTTTCAGTTAAACTCAATAATTGCTTCAACTATAGAGCTTGGAATTGTGTGTACTGTAGTTTATACCAACCAACAGAAATGCCTGTCATGCTTTTGTCCAATTATCTTCAAACCCTACCATGTAACGGGAAGACATTTTTCCTGTTAGATATTGAAGTAGGCATTTTGATTTCATATGTCTTCTCGTGGACTGATCTATGGGATAGATGTCGTTGCTTACATTGGCCAAGTCTGAATTTGAATGTAGCTTCCTTTGAGGCTTCTACTGGTTTCTCTTCCACTGAATTGGCCTCCTTCTTTGATTGGTCTGGATGTTCACCCAGAACTAAACAGAGCCTTGAACGGTCCAGTTCCTATCAACGTGCGGCCCATTAAGCTTGGCCCTGGGTGCCTATTATTGTGGTCATGAGTAGGGGCAGCAAAGCAGAGTGGAAGCCTGTAGTGCAGCGGTTATCAACCTGTGGGTCATGACCCCTTTGGGGGTCTCCTGCATATCAGATATTTACATGATTCATAACAGTAGCAAAATTACAGTTATGAAGTAGCAATGAAAATAATTTTGTGGTTGGGGGTCACCACAACATGAGGAACTGTATTAAAGGGTCACAGCATTAGGAAGGTCGAGAACCACTGATGTAGTGTAATAGTGGAAACCCTAAGGTGGAAGTCAAACTTGACTTTGATTCCCAGCTTTGCACTTATTCTTTCTGTGATCTTGGACAACTTATTTAATCTCAGTGAATTTTAGTTCAACTTTAAAATGAGAAATGAAATCTACTGGAGAGGTTCAGTGGTAGTTCAAAGCCTGGCAAAAGTGAGTGTTTGATTAATTTTTTTTCTATCTATGGCCCTGACCAGGTTTTTTCTGCCACCTAAATTACTGCTGCAGTTCTCAGTTCTCAAATATCATCGCTTGCCTGCACCAAATGCTGTTTGTGGTATTTTCTAGGCAAGGAAAATGCTCTGGGGCCAACATACTTTCCCCAAGTCTCTGCCTCACTGCTGGGGCCTTCCTTACCTTGCCCACAGGTCTGAGCTTTGAGGCTCCTGCGAGCCCAAAGCCCTGCCTGCCTGATTCATGGGGTTAGCCAGCACATTGGAGTCCTGTGGCTACTGCAATAAATTACTGCAGTCTGGGTGGCTTAAAAGAACAGAAATGTATTCTTTCATGGTTCTGGAGGCAGGAGTCTGAAATCAATATGTCAGCAAGGCTGTCCTGTGTCCAGAGGCTCTGGGGGAGAGAGGGTTGCTCACCTCTTCTGGCCTCCAGCAGCTGCCTGGCGTCCCTGGCGTCCCTGGCGTCCCTTGCTTTGTAGCTGCAGCGCGCCCGTCACTCGCCAATCTCATTGCCTCCTGTGAGTGCTTGTCTCAAACTCCTTTTGCCTCTCTTACAAGTCCACATGTGGTTGCATTTAGGACCCCACAGGATAATCCAGGGTAAGTTCCTCCTCTCAACGTCTTTAACTTAATCACATCTTTTACCATATAAGGTAACATTCACTCTTTTGCTATATAGGGAAATATTCAAAAGATCTAGAGATTAAGATGTTAGCATTTGTTTTCGGGGACCACCATTCCCTCCCACACACACACCCTAGAGTGAGCTTCAAACAATTTACTAAAGGAAATCCAAAAGCCCACAATTCAGTACAATAAACAGTTAGGGAACACCTACTCGCATGAGCTACAAATTCCCTGACATATCCAAATAATAGAATTCAAAATGCACACAGCACATGTATTTTTCACAGCCATGTGTTGGGATGAGAGATGAACAAGTCATAGGTAAAGAGAGAGAGAGAAGAACAAAATCGTTCTCTGTCCTGCAGGCTGAGAACTCATTTATTACAGACCCCGACATCCACTATCTTGGCTATCAGAGTGATCCACACTGGAGAACTGTTTTGGTTTTAAAAACAGGCACAATATTAATCCATGTGGGCGGCATGTGTGTGTGTGGGAAGCCCATGGATTTGTGAGTCGAATCCCCTTAACACATTAAATATTGTAGCCTTGATCATTCATTAAACATGTTTCTGACAATCGATTGTAAATCAAAGCAAGGGTCATAAATCATAAATGTGGAAGTTGATGTTGTGTTAGAAGTCTCTGGCAAGTGAAAAAGAAAAAAAAGGTTTATTCATTCTGCCTATAAAAACTATGTGAGGAAAAACAAAGATTTTTTTTTTTTTTTTTCTTTCCCAGAAGTGCGACAAGGGAGAACTGGCGGAGAAACAACAGTGTAATGGAGACAATTTCTAGGCCACCCAGCTGCCTAATTACTGGCAGCATCTCCGGATTTTTACAACATGCCTCTTGTGACACCACCCTTTGAAAAGCAATAATCCCACATTGTAACAAAAACAAACAAAAAGTACACATACACCATCACAGAAGAAGCCTTCTAAGTAGAATAATTCAGCAAAGGATTTCATGTCATGAAAGACAAAGCAAAAGAATAAATAATTACTTTGCAATTTCCCTCTCTTCTCTGGTGTTTTGAGAAGCCTATCCCATGTGTTAAGTTGAAACACCACTTTTTAAATTTTAAACTTATTACATTTTAATCCAGGAAGATGAAAGCTTTGAACATCCAATTTCTTTCAACATTTTATTTAGAAGGACAACAGTGGCCATATTCACATTGTTTCATGTCGAGCAAAAATACAAAACAAAACAGAAAAAAGTAGTGATCTTATGCAGCCGAGCACTTAAGATGCTCAGGCAGAACTATTGCAGAATTATTTAGCAATTCCCCTAAGTGTTCTTAACATTTTTTATAACGAATTCCTTAATGATATTATTAAAACTGGAGAGGAGGTAAATGGGCCATAGCTGTGTCTCTGTGGAAGCGCGTCTGAGAAGACAAAGCAATGTGTCCCAGGGACAGCTAGCAAGTATTAACATAGCTCCTTATAAGTTACAGAGCTTGCTGTTTGTTGGATAGCAACCCCCTCCAATAGTGCTTACACACGTCTTCAACAAATGAAATAAATGCGTTTGATTAAGAAAGCATCTTTTGAAAGGATTTTGTTTAGTTTTTATAATTGTTGGAGACTGTCTTGTCTTTACTTCAGGGAGAGGAACAATCTTGGAACCATGAACTGGAGGAAACATTGATTCCTGCGTTCATTCAATCATTCCTAAAACATTCGAGTGCCTTCCACGGCAGATCCTGTGAAGGATTCTTTAACATGAAGTCAAGTGTGATTTGCATTTTATCCCTGAGGAGCTAATAGCTCCGAGGAAAAAACAAATAAAGCAAATTATTACCACTAGATCTTTACCACGACATCTTAGCAGTGGGAAAATTGTGATTAGGAAGCACCAAGGAGAAATGACCATTTTCCAGGAGGATGAGATGAAAGTTTGGAACAGAGTTTGGAAAAATCTGCAAGTAGTTTGTTCTAGACAGACAGGAAAGTATCTTTTTCTTTGTAACATACAATGTTTAATAATCTAGGTAGGCAGAAGATCCCTTTGTAGTCCTTTAAAGCATTGACCTCTACTTTAGGTTGATCTTTTATAAGGTCTAGTTTCTCAGTAACTAATTTTAAATACCCTATAAAATTTTGTACTGAATACATCCTAGTTGAGAAGGAGGGGTGAGGTTATAAGTGGTCTAGTCTCCTTGGAATGCTGAGTACATCCTAGTTGAGAAGGGGGGCTAGTCTCCTTGGAATGCTGAATACATCCTAGTTGAGAAGGGTGGGGAAGTTATACGTGGTCTAGTCTCCTTGGAATGCAAAGGAGAAAGACACAGTGAAGACAGGGACTCCTAAAGACACCCTTAGTTTGAGTCCCAACTCCAACACTTACCAGCTGTGTGCCCTTGGGTAAATTACTTTTCTGTGCTTCAGTTTCTTTACAAAATAGGGTGATAATTTTATTTTCTACCTCCTAAGACTGTTAAGAATAATGATTGGGGGGCGGCACCTGTGGCTCAGTGAGAAGGGCGCCAGCCCCATATGCCGAGGGTGGCGGGTTCAAACCCAGTCCCGGCCAAACTGCAACAAAAAAATAGCTGGGCATTGTGGCGGGTGCTTGTAGTCTCAGCTGTTCGGGAGGCTGAGGCAAGAGAATCACATAAGCCCAAGAGTTAGAGGTTGCTGTGAGCCATGTGACGTCATGGCACTCTACCCGAGGGCAGTACAGTGAGACTCTGTCTCTACAAAAAAAATAATAAATAAAATAAAATAAAAAAAGACTCCAAAAAAAAAAAAAAAAAAAAGAATAATGATCGGCAGTTGCATAATATGCCTTTAATTAAAATTAGCTCTTACAATTTTAAATACTGTGAAATAGACTTTCTATCTTGCTAATTATTCCCTGGAAATACTATAGGTGAGAAAAGATTCCATTGTCTTTATACTGGGATGCTAATAGTATGTTAGATCTAGTTGGGCTTAATAAACTACAAGAGAATTTTGTTTTTTTAAGTACTAACTTAAAACAGTATTCACATTTATCAACCTGGCATGATAGTACACATTTTCCAAGGTGAAAGGGATACAAAATTCCTGCTAGATGTTAAGAACTCTACATACTTATCTCATTAGGGGTAAAATGTCCGTGAACACTTTCGGACTGTAGGACTCAATGAACTTACTGCAGTCTTCTTCCAGTAGTGAAATGAAAGCATGCTGCTCTCACTTCCAGAGGGTGCTTTTTTCATTCTCTAAAGTGTATATTGTCAACTCATGTAGTTTGTTGTTGGCTTTGGAAATGAAAGATGCACTGGATTATTTATCCTAGTACAAGCCTTGAGTAAAGACGTGCTGTAGGTGCCATTTTCCTCGGCTCCGGCACATCTTCCCCATGCTTTTCCTTCCTCTCTGTTCCATCATAAGCTAATTTTGAATCCTTCATTTACATTGAAGTATGACATAACTGATATTAACTAAAACTAATAGATTGTGCATGGAAAATTTGTCTCTTTGATATGTTTTCATACCTTAGATCAGGGGTCTACAAACTATGGCCCTTGAACTCCATCAGGCCTCCAGTCTATTTCTGGTAAAGTTTGAAATACAGACTCACCCATTTGTTTATGTGTTGTCTGCAGCTGTGTTCACACCACAAGGGCAAAGTTGAGTAATTAAGACAGAGATATTCTGGTCAACAAAGACGAAACTCTTTATGCTCTGGCTTTTTGCTAAAAAGTTTTCTGATTTCTGCCATAAATTCTAGAGCTGATCGTCTGAAGGGAACTTTCACCAAGTTAGACACAGACTTCCCTATTTGCTTTCAAAACACTCTCTCTGTTTGTCTCACACACACAGCACCCCTCCAAGTATATTTATTCTACCTAGTGATAAACTATAACTCTCATGCTAAATGAAGGGTTGTCAACAACCAACTGAATGTTCCCGATAATCATCTTATTTATTGTTATATGGAATGGCTACAAAAACTCTGCTACCATTCCAGTCCTTTACTTTAGCACAAAATTGAATTGTCTTTTTTTGCGTCTTATACTAATGCTAAATCCCTTAGTCCACTGTCTTTATCTTTGAATCTAGAGATATCCAAAGATACAAATAAATGGAAGAAAGAATGGATACAAAGTATATTATTTCTCTGGCTTCTTAAAAAAAAATCTGAAAATGGAAAAACACTAAGTATAGGTATAGATGAGAATCCAAAGGTGGTTCTTGTTTACTGTTAATGGAATATAAATTGATAAATAATTTTGATATTATCTATTTAATTTAAAGATGCATGTGCCACATGTCTCAGGAATTATACTTCTAAGTATGGAATCCAAAGAGATGTGCATTTAAATGTACCAGGAAACATATACCTAAATGTTTATTGCGTCATTTTTTGTAACTGCCCAAATATGAAAAGATTCCAAATGTACCAAAAGAGGTACAAATTGTGGTATTTTCAAATGGTTACAAAATCACAAGTTTTCTTTTTATAGTTTCTTCATTTTTTTCTACTGGATAGATGCATAGAATCCTGTCACTATTATGATGAATATCAGTGCCTACATTTAATGAACCTGTGAGACTGAATATGTGTGGTACTACAGAAATCCTCTTCTGTCATGGTAGACTCAGTTTTCAGAGTATCTGGCAAGATCTGACTCCAAATGAAAATTTGAGGAGCAGAATTTTATAATTCACTTTTTTACATCTATAGTAAATACCAAAGGCAGGATAATCTCAGCTTTGGGCCATATTTCTCCCCCTAGATAAAACATTATGTAAATGTAATATACTTAATTTGAACAGGTACAAATTCTAATTATCATAGACAAGGCAATCTCTATAGTTTTTAAAGATATCAATACTCTTTAGTCATTTCAATTGGGTCGTTTCTCTAGGATCACAGATGTCTTTCATACTGTGAAGAGTTGATGTTATTAGAGTTTTAAAATGTGTGCTCAGGTGGCCACTTTCTGATAAGATGGAGTAAAAGATTGGATTACCCTCCTGCCTGGAACAATTAAAAAAACAAACAAAATATATAAGAAAAGTGGCTTCCAAGATATTGGACACCAAGTCTCTAAGGTTATTGAACAATGAGAGACAGGAGACAAACCAAGTGACCCTGTGATTGTCCAGCTTACTGCCTTGAGAAAGTTTCCCAGCAAAGGCTCAGGGAAGGGGAGCCCAGGCTAAACCCTGAGTTGAGAATTTAAGGAGCCAAAGTGGCAATAGTATTTAGAACAAAATATGTGGCCTAGAGAGGCAAGCTCTTGACATCTGCATGGGATTTCCTTCCAGTATACAGCAGGGAACTGATCAGCACAAGCATGGGAAGAAGCTAAGACTGAGAGAGAACCAAACTAATGCTGAAAGAGGGCTGGGAATAATGCCTGTTTTCCACAAGCAAAACTGGACAAACTAATAATTCACAGAACACTGTACAGAATACTTAGAAGGGTTGGGGAAACATTAGCCTTGGAACAAAAACTGCTTCAATCCCACCTGACAAATCTTAAAAGTGACAATGAAAACGTTTTTAAGTAACTGCCTACCAGAAACAAAAGTCAAGATATTAATAGGAATACAAAAATACTTAGCACCCAATAAGGTAAAATTCTCAATGTCTGGCAGCCATTAAAAAATTGTAGGCATGCAAAGAAGTAAGAAAATGTAACCCATTATGAGGGAAAAAAGTCAGTCAATTGAAAGCAATACAGAACTTCACAACTTAGCAAGAAAGAACTTTGGAACAGTGATTATAACTGTATTCCAAATATTCACGAAGCTAAAGAAATGATTTAACAGGTTAAGTAAAACTGTGTATGTGTGTTTATTTATATGTAGAAATATACATGCATGTATTATATATATTTCACTGGATGAGATTAATGACATACTAGGTATTTTAAAAGAAAATAGTAATGGAAATTATTCAAACATATAGAAGGGCATAAAATTGAAAAAAGTTCTGGAACAATTTCACAAATCTAAAATACATGTGATCTGAGTCACTGAAGGGATGTTTAGGAGGAAATACTTTTGAAGAAATAATAGCTAAAAAATTCCAAATTTGATAAAAACTATAAACACACAGCTTTTAAAAAGCTCAATGAACCCCAAGCCCAATAAACATGAAGAAAACTGCAAAAAGCCACATGATGATCAAGCTGCTCAAAACCAGTGATGAAGAAAAGGCCTCTTGAAAGTAGCCAGAGGAAAAAAGACAATACAGAGTTAATAAACATAAAAATGGCAATAATTTTTTTGTTAGAAACAATGCAAACTAAAAACAGCAAAGCAACATCTTTAAAGCATTCAGAAGATATAAAATCTAGAATTCTATATCCACTCTAAATATGTTTCAAAAACAAAAGTGATATAAGGGCTTTTTTTTACTGCTATAAAATTTGAAATAATTTATGTTCAACAGACCACATAAGAAATATTAAAAATAATCTCTCAAACAGAAGGAAAAGTATACTGGATGAAAATAGAGTTCTCTACAAAGAAATGAAACATTCTGTAAATGTTAATTATGTGGGTAAATACATAACTTATTTTATTATTTTTAAAGACTCCTTAAAACATAATTTACCATTTAAATGAAAATAGCAAACATATAGCAGAGCTGATAGAGAAGTAAAATGTGTGACCCAGGAACACATGGTCAGGGACAACGATAAAGGCACACTCTTGTGAAGTTCTCATATTGTACATGAAGTGATATAGTATCACTGTGTATGGTTTGAACCCTAATGCAACCATTAAACAATAATAAAATGAAAAGTTATAGCTAAAATCTAATAAAATAGATACAATAGAATAAAAAAATAAAATTCAGAAAAAGGCAAAAAATAAAACGTAGAGAAAAGAAAACAACAACGAAAATGGAGTAAGTGGAAAATAACAAAACCATACATTTAAAACTGACTAAATCAATAATCATGTTAATGGTTATATCAGAGCCTCAAAGATCTGAGGTAAGCAAATATTTCTTTGACAAAACACCAAAAGTGTGTTACATAAATAAAAGGTGATAATTTGCATTTCAAGGATTTTAACACTTTCTACTCTTTGAAAAAAACGACTGAAAGAATGAAAAAGCGAAAAACAGACTGGCACAAAAATCTTATAGATTGCATACATGACAAAGAGTTTCTGTCTGTAATATGTAAATAACTCTCAAAATTCAATAAGATAATAAGCAATCCATTTTTTAATGGGCACAATATTTAAGCAGATAATTCACCAAGGAAGATGTATGTATAGCAAATGAGCATGTAAAAATGTGCCCAATATCATTAGTCACTCAGGAAGCACAAATTAAAAGAAAAATCTTGTACTTGTACATAACCTATTTGAATGGCTAAAGGAAAAAGGTTGATCATATTAATTGTTGACAAGGATGACAATTAGAATTTTCATATACTACTAGTGGGAATTTAAAATAGAACAAGTTCTTTGGAAAAAACTGACAATCTCTTTTAAAAAATATAAAAATATACTCATGATATTCAGACATCTCACTCTTAGGTAATTACCCAAGAGAAATAAAAGCATATGTTCATATAAAGGTTTGTACATGAATGCTCATAACCATTTTATTTGTACTAGTCCCAATGGGAACAACACAAATGTCCATCAACAGGCAATCGTGGTCTATATATAGGATGGACTATTGGCATTAAAAGGAAATGAACTATTGATGCAACTAAAATATGTGTTAATCTCAAGTATGTTGAGTGAAAGAATCTAGACAACACATAGTTATATATGTTATAATTGCATTTACTGGAGTTTCTAGAAAATGCAAAATAGTTGACAGTAACAGCATGCCATTGGTTTTCTCAGAAGGATTAATGGGGGTATTGAGGAGGGACAGATTATAAAGACATGAGGAAATTTTTCAGGTGATTAATATGTGCATAACATTGATAACGTGGTAGTTTCATAGTGTATTCATGAAACTCAACTTTTCAATTTTATACTTTAAATATACAAAGTTTATTATCTGTTAATTATATCTCAATTAAACTGTTAAATAAATATGAAAAAGTAAAAAGGCTTACTTGAAACAGATTTGAACTTCAATTTCAATAAACTAGAATCAATGACTCCAACATATTTTCTGTCAGAATGGAATCTTGCTAATATTGCTAGGAGCAGAGTGGATTTAGGAAAGAAATTTACCTTGAGATGCTGATACATTTTCTTACGAAATTTATCTGCATCTTAAAAATAGCTTTAGGATCAGATGATATGGTAGTTGCTATGGAAACTGCGCATTTGAGGCAGAATCACAGTGTGTAAAAGTTGTAAGTTAAAAACATCTTACTGTATGAAGCCCCGCAATTCCTGTCACCCATCCTCTTGCTTTGGGAAGTAAAAATCATTTCTTAATGAACTTAAGGATCTTTTTAATGTACTTTATAAAAACATTTTTATCTGCTAACTGTATCCCTTACTCAAATTTCACACCCCTGGGTACATAAGTAAAAAGTGACATTTTAACTGACAAAGAATGGAGATCTGGTAATTATGAATCATTTGCAAGGAGCTAGTGTGGAAAACTGCAGGCAAACTCCTTTAGACATGGCCAACAAGTACCAGAAAAATTTTATGGTGGGTCAACTTATCCCACTGAATAGGAAGGAACTGGGAAAGTGGTTGAAGGCGTCCATGAGCCTTCTTATTATCTTCACTCCCAGATTTTTTTCAACACACATGTAAGAACTAGCTTTCCTTTGGATATTTTACATAAATGTAGAAGTGTGCTTAGGACTGAGCTATTTAATAAGCCAATAAAGAACCTCCATTCCTACACTTACAAACCAGGGTAGTGACTTTCTGACCCACAAGATGTGATCCTGGTGTTTCTGCTTTATCTACACTCTTGGCTATGCATTTACTCCAGATGCTGGAGGTACAGAATCTGTTGTCTTTCTGGCTAGACATTAAATATAGCCACAATCAGAGATATTTTTACCACATGGTTCACTTACTTTAATTATACCAGGTGTCCAGGATATTTTATTTTATTGAATCTACTAGATTTTGTGAAACCGACATTAAAAATACAATAAAATTGAACTTAAACATGAGCTCATTTCTAATTTTTTTTTTTTTTTTTTTTTTTTTTATAGCAGGTAATTTAATGGTTTGAAATTGTCTCTGTTTTGCTACTTAGTTTTGTTTCATTTTAAGGGGGCAATCAAATTAGAATTGCGTTTGGAGTACTCTGTCTTCAAGTTATTGCTTGTGATTATGGCAACATGAATTAATATCTTTATCTTTCCTCTAAGGAAAATTCAGTCTTATGCCTTCAGCATTTAATTCACACTCTGGAGACAAAATCTATGAAAGGAAGTGCACTTCCTTTCTCAGACCATATTCCCTCTTCATAGTAAAAACTTTAACAAAGCTGCCTCGAGCCCTCTGCCGGCTTCCTCATCCCTTATAGCAGTGCTTCTCAACCTTCCTAAGGCCGTAACTCTTTGATACAATTTCTCATGTTGTGGTGACCCCAAACCATCAAATTATTTTCATACACCTGTATTCGTATGGGGTGTAAATGATGGTTTTAGGTGACCCTGTGAAAGGGTCATTCGACTCCGAAAGGGGTCACGACCCACAGGTTGAGAACCACACTGCCTTACAGGAAAGAGTCCAGCCCACCACTCATTCATGGTCTGTGTGGCTCTTGCCTCCTTCATTGTCACCAACGACCACCTCCCTTACTGTGTTCCCCCCTACAGACATTATCCCCAAATCCATTCTGCTCAGCAACCTCTGAAAAAGTGTGTGCCCCTTTCAAAATCTAGAGAACTGTTGAGTCTTTCCTCCTTTGAAGCTTTTCCTGACTTGCTTGAGGCGAGCTCATCACTTTCCGGACCTCTCTCCGTATGCACATACCTGTATGGAAACCTCAGAGGGTATTGCATTCCCCCAGCAGACTGTCAACTCTCTGAGGGCACAGCCAGCTTACTGCCTTTTGTACTCTCTATACCTACCATGGGATCCAGATAGTGTTAGAAATATAATAGGCAATTTTCTACTTTATATTGTGTTTCAGTCGAGAGAACACTGGACTCTTGCCCTATCAGTTTCCCAAGTCATGCTGTATTATACAGAAACAGGAGCAGGATAAGAATCAAAGAACTTCAATTGCGACGCAAGCACTTCATTCCCTCAAAGTAGAATTCTGATCCAAGACGATGTCAGAATGCATAGTTTTTATGTAAGGTTTAGGTGAGATCTACTGCCTCTCCAACAAGTCAGCTGGAGAAAGGCAATTTGAGAGAGCAGATGCTGAAAATTCAACATACGTCTTCCCATCTGGTTTTACATAATGGTTTAGAACTCTATTAGAGAAATTGGGGTCCAGTCAGTTGTGCACTTTGAATAGTCAGGTCCTTCCTTGCAGGAAATAGGAGGGTATAGGCAGGGGAGACATAGAGAGAAACATGGGGGAAATTGACTCCTCCCTACCAATGAGCAAAACAAGGTGGCTGCTGTAGTTACCAGTCTGGTCTAGCTAGACTGGACTGTCTTCAGGCAGTGCAACTCTAATGCTCACCACTGCATTAAAGTTATTTGTAATGAATTTGTTGCTGAAATTGGGGCAGCATGAACACAGTACAAATAGTTTTCAGCTGAAAATAACAGCTAAGATTTGTTTCACAATTCTTATGCATCTGCCACGTACTTTGCACACGTCATCATGATTAACTCATTTAGTTTTCACAATAAATACATGAAAAAGGAACTGTTTTTATAACCACATTCTGGTGACCAAGAAATTCTTGTCTAAGTTTGCACAGGCAGTAAATGACAGAACGCAGGTAGTTTGCTCCATAACCTTAGCCCTTAATCACTACGTGCAAACTACACCACCATACTGGAATAGTTGTTAGATGCCAGCTTCTAGTCTACTTCCTGGAGATGAGCTAGGGAACAACAGAGACATGGCCCTGAAGCCCAGGGGCTTCCACATCTGCTCTCCCAAATTGTCTTATCACAGCAGGAAAGGGAGGAATAGGGCATTACGCTATAATGGCAACATCTAGGATGGTCACAAATCCTTCCTTCAGGGGTGGGTGGAAATTCAGGCTGGTGGAAAAACGTTAAGTTTGGCAGGAAGACTAGGCCAGACAGCATGGGTCTGGAGGAAGTAGGGATCTTAGCCTCAACAAAGACCCTGTGATAAAAGAAAGCATGGTGTAGTCAGAAAGTTAAAATTAGAAGCAAGAATACTACAGCCCCCTAAACTGTTTTAAAGGGCTCAAATTTTACTCTGACATGCTTAGTTTGAGATACCTGTAGAACATCCCAGTAGAAAACTGTGTCCATAATTTTGACTGAGAATATTTATTTGGGAGTCTATATATATAAGTAGAAATGTGAACTTTGGAGTCTATAAGAATGCGTGAGAAGATAGGAAGGTGTGTATCAGCCTAAGTAGCACCCGAAATTAAAGCATGTCTGAAGAAGAGAAGCTCAGAGAATGAAGGTAGAAATGAGCCATTGAGAGAAAGGCAGGGAAGATGGGGACATAGTACCAGGGATCCAGGAACCTAGAGCATTCCAAGGAAAAGAAAATGGTCACCAGCAGTCAATACTGCAAGGGAAAGGACTGGAAAGTAGCTTTGGGATTTAGCAGCAATATGGTTTAACTGGGTGAGGACAACTTCAAATAAGTAGTAGCAGTGGGAGTCACTCAGTAGTAGGCTGAGAGGGAATGGGGAATGGGGAAGGAAGATTGTGAGTCGAGACAACATTCTTTAAGGGTTTGGACTGAGTAGTTTCTGTGAGTAGAAGGAATCATCATTGTGTGGTCCTGTGATCTATAATCTGAACTAGATAATAAACTCATTGAAAGCAAAGATTATGCCTTCTGTTCTTTCACATACAATATTCAGGTAGTAACTTGCATGTGTTGGAGTCTCAGTAATGTAAAAGAAGGATTAGTGATGGCAGTGATTTGTTAAAAATCAGTGTATCTGACCCATGTGACAGCTTTTTTGTACTACAAGCTGCAATTTTTGTATACATTTTCTATACATCCTGTGTGTACATAATCATATTTTCATAATTAATATGAATGATATCCCTATGTCAAGAAAGGAAACGGATTCATAAAGAGCAAAATATAAGTAGTTTGGGGGCTAAGACTTAAATAGAGTTCTTTTTTCAATTAATAATTTACAGATAATGTGTAATTCAATTAACTGGCACGTTCAATAAAATGATATTTAATTTCTTAAATTTTCCTGAGGAAAGGGGACTGAACTCATGTGAAAGATTTTCTATTTTGAGGATTCAACAATGGTGAATTTTAGTCCAAATAGCATAGTGTACATGTGACTTTAGAAGATGAAGTGGTAAGAATCCAAATCATAGCGTGTATCTAAACTTCATCATAAAATTCAGAGCTTTGAACATTTTATTTATGAGGTGAGGTTTTTGTTGGATCAGATTGACAGATGGATTATAAATATAATGGAATCACTTTAATCTATGATGATTACTAGTTAGGTTGTTTGAACAGTTTCTGTGACTTCAAACAAAGCTTTTGGTTAACTTGACCACACATTATTTTCTCCATTGATGTTTCAAAGAACTAAAAAGCAAAGATACGGCTCCATAATTTGTGAGGGGTTTATGTACTCACTTCCTAAATTAAGAAATTGCACTTTAGGCAACTATCTGCCTACTGGAAGTTATCCAATAGAAACAATAGCCCTGGTTGGAAAGGCCACACACGGTGTTTTCTGGTATGACGATGTGCTTGTCATTACGTTGAGTCAATTGTTTATGATAATTTGGATACAGAGTAACTTGTGAAAATTTACCAGCTAATTACAGTTGTCCATTTGATTTGAGCAGCACAGACCTACTTATACTATCGGATACTATGATTTTCTTCTGCCTCTGCCTCCCCTTCTTCTTCCTCCTCATCCCACTCCATGTGAAGAGGACAAGGATGAAGACCTACATCATGATCCACTTTCACTCAATGACTACTAAATGTATTTTCTTTTCCTTATGATTTTCTTAAAAACATTGTCTTTTCTCTAGCTTATTTTATTGTAAGAACACAATATATAATACATATACAAAATATGTGTTAATCCACTGTTTATGTTATCAGTAAGGCTTGTGGTCAACAGTAGGCTGCTAGTGGTTAAGTTTTTCTGGGAGTCAAAAGTTAATTTTTGACTGCATGTGGGTTGACACCCTTAATCCCTATGCTGTTCAAGGGTCAAATATAGGTGTATTTTTTGACAGAATGTTTTGATCATATATATATGGTATTGATTTTCAAGGAACAAAAATAGCTTAAGCAAAAAGAAATCTATCGGAATAGTAAAGGTTTCTAAGGAGGAATAATAGAACTATTCTGAGTACTGACATAAGTGAATTATTTCTGTATTGTCTAGATTCTATTGTAGTAGCAAATAGCTTTAAATCTCAGTGGCTGAGATGGTGGTGACCCATCAAGGTTTTTGATCAATCTCTTCAAAACACTCAGTCTGTGTATCATGGTATTTCAGATGATGGCAGTTATGAAGCTGGGTGCAAAAAATTACCAACCATGGTGATAGCCATTTATACATTTCCCTTTTTGATTTATTTCCTGGTAAATATAGTTCATCTGCTCATAACTGTTCTACCTGTTATACGTGACTGTCATTAATACACCTGTGTGTTTATACCTTCAAAATGTATGCTATTATCACCTGTCTTACTGTGTAAAGTGGCTTCTGAAGGCTTTTTGTGTTTCTCAAGCAAATCCCTTTGAAAAGATAAACAGATTTATGTTTTTAAAATTGTATTACTTTTTCCCAAACTGTACTTTCAGGATTTTGATCTTTTTGGATCTCAAAATTTGGAATTATGGCATTCAAGGCTGTGTCATTTGGGATTATGATCAGCCCCCAGTTCTGACGTAAATGCCTTCATTATTTCAGGTTATAGGCTTGGGGCAGAAAGAAAGGAATAACAACTAAACTATATCAACAGTCCACGATACTGACAATAACTTTATAAAATAGGCAAACGTATTATTGCTAGTCCTATGTCAGATGTGAGAAAAATGGAGCAAAGTTAGCTTAACTACTTTGGCAGGATCACATTACTGGTAGGGCCAAGATTTGAAGTCTGGCTTGAGAACGAATGATCTTAAACATGAAAGTGAAGCAAGTACATCTGAGCCTCAGAAGGAACTTTGCAAGTCATCAGGAACTGTACTTCTTCTGCAATCAAATGGTCTGTTACCAGCAAAGCATTCTTATGTCTCCTGTAAACATGAAGGAAAATGGCTGTCCTTGCCCTCTGTGAACTCACAGTCCCGGCACTCAACTCTAACCGGATTAGGGTCTTTCCTCCTCAGTTTCAAATGTCCAGGAAGAATGATATCAGTGGCTTAATTATGGCATGGGTCTAAAGAGTTTCAGCCAGAGATCCTGTTCATGTAGCCCACTCCAAAGAGGGCTAGGAGGCAGCCTGTGTGAGAAGGGTGTTTGAGGCTGGGAGAAAATTATTTTGGAGGAAGTCAGTTTGTCTTTGATTTATAACGAATTCCCCTTTGAAAGAATCTCACTTGATTTACATGGAAATACAAATCGTGCACTAATGTA
Organism: Loris lydekkerianus; assembly: GCA_963574355.1. Lineage (NCBI taxonomy): Eukaryota > Metazoa > Chordata > Mammalia > Primates > Lorisidae > Loris > Loris lydekkerianus. Next base: position 25,804 of record CAUYPK010018594.1, read on the forward strand.
GTCATATTTTTTTCTTTTGGCAATGAGTTTTGGCAAAGACAAGAAACAGTTTCTAGTTAGGTTTATAAAACTGGGGGTAGCAAACAAATAGCTAGCAATGAAGTTTCATATCATTAAGATGTGCACACAGAGTTAAATCACCAAATAGTGTAGAAAGGATAAGATGCAAAAGAGCAGGACTTTGCTACTGCAAGTGTATCAATGATCTGGCTGGAAAGTCAACATTCTCAGAGACCAAAGTAAAAGGTAAATCAAAGGAGAACCTGGTATGATAAGCAGAGCCTATATATAATCTGAGGGTGCTGTTGAAACACATCTAATGTTCACAGCATGTGGGAGGACAGGCAGGAGTGGGAGTCCCATCCCAGCCTGGGTGTGCAGTACAACAGGAGAGCTCAGCATGGAGAGAGCAAAAGGAATTACATGTTCAAAGTACAGATGAAGCGGACTAAAACTGCCCCTCTCTACATACCCCAAGAGGTGAGAAAGGAAATTTTACTGTTTCAAAATTTCTGAGTCTAGGGAAAACAAATACTCCCTGGGAACTTGTAACCACAAACTAACCTTCGTCAGGTGTGTGAACAGAGCTCACAGTGACCTACAAAATCTCGTATTTCTCATGTTCCAATCTGACCTGTCCCTTCTCTTGTTCTGGGGCTAGTCTTTCTTCCTCCACCATCTGACTCCACAAAGCCAGATTTCATGGCTTTCTCTTTCTTGATTTACTGTTTCATTTTGCTGAAGCTTGTCTTCCAGTAGTTTTCTAAGAAGACCCGCAGGGGTCCTCAAACGATGGCCTGCGGGCCACATGAGGCGGCGTGATTGTATTTGTTCCCGTTTTGTTTTTCTACTTAAAAATAAGTTATGTGCAGTGTGCATAGGAATTTGTTCATAGTTTGTTTGTTTATTTTTTTTTTAACTATAGTCCGGCCCTCCGACGGTCTGAGGGACAGTAAACTGGCTCTCTGTTTAAAAAGTTTGAGGACCCCTGAAAGTGTGTTTGGGAGTCTTTGTTTGGCAAAGACTCTGTTCACCACAGTCCACTTCCTCTTTTTCTAGGCAAATGTTTCTACTTCCCATCTCCCATGAGGCCAAATTATGACCAGTGGAATGCACAAAGTGATATAAGCTACTTCCAGGCCTTGCTTGCAAAACTTACTTATGGATGGCCCTCTAACTTGTTGAAGGTGTTGGGGCCTCCTTAGCCTGTGTTCCCTGAATGAACCCTTAAAAAAGAGCTATGCATAGTAGCATTGATAGCTATCATAGTCCACTAAAAGAATAAGAAATTGTTTTCAAATATAATATTCAGTCATGGACATCTCTATTTTGCTTAGTGTGTACAAAATATGTGTGTGTGTGTTATGTGTGTATACTATATATCTATAGCATAATAATTAGCACTTTTTATTTTAGCATGTAACATTATCCTAACTAATATAATACATTTTGTATGCTTACAAATGTCTTGATTTTACCTTCAAATTTGAACAATATTTTGCACAGAATTTTAGGTTAAAAATAATTTTTAAAAAATCTATCCAGGTAAACATAAAAGTTGTAAAGTCTCCATCTTTTCTCATAGCTGAATAGTACTCTACAGTATACATATGCCACAGTTGGTTAATCCACTCATCACACGAACAATAAAACACAAGTATATGGAGCAGGGAGGAGGGGAGGGAAGGGGAGGGAGGGGAAGGGGAGAGGGCAATTGGTGGGCTCTCACCTGATGTGCACAATGTGCGGGTATTCAGCACAGGGGCTCAACTACAACTTGAACTTGGAAGTGAGAACAATGTAACCTGAAAACTTGTACCCTTGTATTAATTTGAAATTAATAATAATAATGATGATGATAATAATTTTTTCCTTAGAATGTGGAAGACGTGACTAAATTGTTTTCTAGGAGCCAGTGTTGCTGTTTGGGTTGGGATGTCATTCTGGTTCCTGTTTCTCCTTAGAGTTTTTTTTTTTTTTTTTTTCTTTTTTTCCCTTTAGGAGCTTTTTTTTAGTATACAGAATTCTGAAATTTCTAGATCATGTCCTTTGGGTCCATCTATTTTTTTAAACTCATTTTTAAGGCATGCACTGTATTTAATGTGGAAGCTTATATATTTCACTTTTAAAATTGTTTATTGTATTGTATGTGTGATAATTTTCTTCTTATTTTCTCTATTCTCTTTCTTGAAGTATTCCTATACAGATATATCAGAAAGTTTTTATTACCCTTTCTTTTATATTTTCCATATTTTTCTCTTTTTGTTCTGTTCTGTGAGATTTCTTTGACTTTTTATTACAAATATAATTTTCTGTATGAAGATTCATATTTTATAGATTTTTAAAAAAAAATGCTTCTCTTTCTGTCTTATTGTCTTTGGAGATTAATACCATTTTAACCATGTTTATTATTCTTTTGGCATGGTTTCGATAGGCAGAAGAAATAAATGCATAATCAATCTGACATTTTTGATAATGGGATCTTTACTAGCAAAGTTTAAGGTAAAATCTAGCTGGCAATTGGGTGTCGCTAAAGCCTGGTGACAAGTTATGTCCACATCTAGGCAATTTCAGTATTTACAGAGCTTAGTGCTGGTCAACCAGATAGCTCCACGGCTAGGGGAAGAGTCACAGGAAAGCTGCAGACCATTTCCTTCTGTGTTATCTAGGACATCTGGGGTCACACCCTTCCTGGGTGGTGACATTTGTTATGCACTAATGACATGTATCAAATTAAGAGAATCAAGTGCTGGCATAGACTGGCTTTTAGAGATACATTCTCTGAAGTCATGAAGAGCTTACGTCAAACCCTGCTCTGGTATTTACAAAAAGAGAGATTTTGGTCAGAGCTCATTCTGAGCTTCTGAATTCTCATCTGTAAAATGGGGATTAATTATCGCCCTCACTTCCTAGGACTGTTGTGAGGATTAATTGAGATAATGTAGGGAAGGCACTTAGCACAGCATCAGGGGTGCGAGGAGCTGAATTGGTGACAGCGGCTGCTATTTTATGGTGCATAATTACCATTAACACAGCTGTAACACCCCACAAATGGGGTTGTCTAGAATAAATCAAGGCACTCACATGTTCCTGAAATGAAAAAATATACTAACTATATAAAATATTACATGCTTACAGAAAGTATTTAATTTGTAGTGAAAGAATTCATCTGAAAAAAGTGCTTTGAAAGATTTTTTATATTTATAGGTGTGCCAAGGGTCCTGGAGAGAAGCTGAAAAACCCTTTACTGATATATATCATTTCTATAATGTGAAGGCTTAAGCCTATTGTAAATAAATAATAAGTTTTGGTAAATAATTTTTCTTCAATTCTCTCTTATTTTAATTTCTATTAAACCTATTTTCACTTTATTCATTCAAAGAAGTAAGCAAACATTTCCCTCTAATTTAGATTCTTTAAACAAAAGTTGCAAATGAATGTAACTTTCTTGTATTATAAAAATAAAGGCAAGTAATTCATTCTATTAAGATTCTTCTCTTAGTATAACAAAAATAGAAGATGTATTATATTATAATTATGCTTTAATAACTTTCTTCCCCATTTTAATCTTACATTAAAATAAATGGAACATTTTCTAAACGTAAAAAACAAAGCTGTTTTAAACACAAAAGAAGAGAAAATGTAGAATTATTTTATTCTGCTGGACTTACGTTCCCATTATTGGCACCACCACAGGGGTGAATATTTTCAAATGTTTTTGTGTGATTTAGGTAGGCAATTTTGGAGCCTTGAGAGATGTATGGATATCTAGAAGCAAAAGAACAAAACTATAACAGGCTGAGCCTTTATTATGTGTTTATGTGTGTGAAGTTCATCATTTTAATTCCTGAGTAATATTCAATTGTATGAATGTAACACATGATTTATCTTCTCATCAGTTTATAGACATTTGAGTTGTTTTGACTCTGAGTATTGTGCACCATGTGAGTAGTGATGCTAGAACATTCAAATACAATTCTTTGAGAGGAAGCATATTTTCATTTTTCTTGGGGAAATGAGTGAAGTCTGGATCGCAGAGTAGGTATATATTCAAATTTCTAAGGAACTGCCAAACTATTTCCTAAAGTGGCTGCCCCATTTTCACTCTATCAAAATGGATGAGAATTGTAGGTCTACCACATCCTCTTCAAACTGTGGCAGTATTAATAGTTTTCATTTTATCCATTTCACTGGATGGAAATGGAACTTTTTTTTTTTGGTTTCTGTTTGCATTTGCATCATTACTAATTATGCTAAGCACCTTTCATGTCTTTATTATTGATATGCCTTATTTTTGATGCCAGTTCTTTTGCCCATCTTTTATGGATAACTTGTATATTTTGGTAATTACAGTAGCATCTCCGTAGCTGACCACCCCTACATTGACCACCTCCTTAAGTTGATCTAATTTTCATAGACCAAATAGGCACATGTCTGTATCAGTATAGCAGGCCTCCTTTCTTATGTTACCACCTCCATTGTTGATTAATTTAGTACAGTCCCTTGGGTGGTCAGATTACAGAGATTCTACTGTATCTGTAAAAGTTCTTTACTTAGGGCAGTACCTGTGGCTCAAAGGAGTAGGGTGCTAGCCCCATATACCGGAGGTGGCAGGTTCAACCTGGCCAAAAAAAAGTGCAAAAAAGCAAAACAAAACACTTCTTTACTTATATGTAATGAATATTGATATATGATTTGAGATTATTTTCTCCCAGTCTACAACTTGTCATTATATTCTTTATGGAATATTTTTCTAATTTATTTTTTAAAAATATTAATCTTATTTAAGAAAACTTTCTTTAGCAAATGGAGAACACTTAAAGATCTAAAGATATACCTTCCATTCAATCCTGTAATTCCTCTACTGGGCATATACCCAGAAGGCCAAAAATCATATCACAACAAAGATATTTGTACCAGAATATTTATTGCAGCCCTATTCACAATTAAGTCATGGAAAAAACACAAGTGCCCATTGATCCACGAATGGATTAATAAATTGTGGTATATGTACGCCATGGAATATTATGCAGCCTTAAAGAAAGATGGAGACTTTACCTCCTTTGTGTTTACATGGATGGAGCTGGAACATATTCTTCTTAGTAA
>CAUYPK010018598.1:0-10561 GCA_963574355.1 Loris lydekkerianus
ATGTTTTTTAGTGTTAGAATGTGTTATGTCATTTGAATTAATTTTGATTCTACTTTGGCTTTAGAGAGGAATCATTTCAAATGGACACTGGTACTTTTTGAACTTGATAGCTAATGATTCTAAAATGCATGTTTTATACTATTATGTCAAGAAAATTTTATGTTAACCAGTGATAGTTACTTTATTTTTTTGTATGAATTTTGTTTAGGCTGCAATGTTTAGGTTTTGTTAACTCCTTACTTTACTGTTTTAAGTTCATTGCTATGTTTAATGGCATATTTGCTACAGTATTTAGCATGTAAAAAAGCAGGATCTTGATTTTTTTTTTTTTTTAAACAGCTTCATATTGAAGCTGAGACTTACCATAAACAAGTTGAATGGTAGGCCTGGTATGCTGTATCTTGTTATATAAAGCTATTGCCAGAATTTTAGTAAATATAATGTTTTAAATGTTAAAAAAAATGCACCTACTGTGAACTGAGGAAAAGCTTTTACATTTTATTTAATTTCAACTAATTAAATCTAAATTTAGATAGCCATATATGTTTAGTAGCTAGCTTATTTGACAGTGTAGGTTTAAAGAAAAAGTAAAATTGGATGCTAAGAACCTGAATTCCAGCTCTACCCTCACTACCTTGGACAATTAATCTCTGTAAACGTCAATTTTCTCACTTGAAAATGGGAATATAAATAATATCAATAATATCTATTTCACAGGATGTGGCATAAGAGGAATTGAGATAATGTTTGGGCATTTCCTTATTTGTAAATAAGCACCAAGTAAGTACCCAAATTAAATATGTTGAAAATAAATAACCAGATCTCTGATTCAAAGGGAGTTTCTACTCCCAGAGAGCTCTAAAGTATAAAATTCATAAGTATCCTCACCTTTCAGATACAGTATTTAATGACAATGGCTATTGGCAACTATTGTAACTATTGGCTGGTAAGCAACACCATTAGCAAGAACAAGAAATGGCCCTGGGCAGTGCCTGTGGCTCAGTGGGTAGGGCGCTGGTCTCATATACTGAGGGTGGCGGGTTCAAATCCAGCCCCGGCCAAACTGCAACAAAAAAATAGCCAGGCGTTATGGCAGGTGCCTATAGTCCCAGCCACTGGGGAGGCTGACGCAAGAGAATCGCCTAAGCCCAGGAGTTGGAAGTTGCTGTGAGTTGTGTGACGCTATAGCACTCTACCGAGGGCAATAAAGTGAGACTCCGTCTCTACACACAAAAAAAATGGTCCTGTGTCAGTTTGGGGGTATCAATGCATGATGCACAAAGCGCTGGCAGTCAGAAAGTTCAACTGACAGAAGTTGAGGTCTACTGTGTGACAAAAGTACATTGAGAACTGAAAAGTGTGATAAAAATGTTGATGTAATTACCTATTCTCTCCTATTGTCACAATACTCTAATCCATCTTAATTGCCCTAGAAGGGTAAATAAACCCATTCAATTTGACTTAGACCAAGGCACAAATTAGCAGGATAGGTAAGTGGTCAGAAGTTGGAGACATTTTGGTGAATATAATCACATAAAATAAGTCATGGAAAGAACTTTGTACAGGGCATGCCATTTACTCAGGACTAAAAATGTCAGCCATTATTATGATGATAATTGATCCTATTGGGAGACTATGAAATTAGGAGCTCTTGTCTAGTTTTCTCTTCACAAAAGATATGGGAGTACAGAGTGATATTTGCACAAAATTAACTCTACATGACTGGAATATAGAAAGATCATTTCAACTTTCCATATATGTATCTGCACCATTCAAGAAGTGAAATCCAATTGTTTTGATACCACTTCAAATCTTCTTCTGGAACGAGACATGAATGCGTGAATTAATGAATAACTAAATAAACGTCTCCTGATTCCTCTCATTACCTCAATAAGCAGGTAAAACTCATGAGTACATACAGTACAATTTTCTCCAAATCTGAGATAACATGGAAGGGACCAATTGGGGGAAATGATCTACCAGTCATGTAGCTGAAGTGTCCACAGAATATAAACCCAGACTACTTCCTGAGGCATACATATGGCACTTAAACAAGCTACCCACATGTATTTTAAGGGACATGGGAAGGTTTTGAAGGAGTGCTGGGACAGGAGAGAGCACGGCCAGTGTCCTGAGGACTAAGTAACTACTTTCAGGGGAGTGTAGTGAAATCAACTTCGCTGTTAAGGAGAGAAATTCTTTCATTGCTGGGCAGCTGCCCCGGCCCTCAATCTCTTCCTCACATCTGGAGTCCTTCTTACCATTTTGTCCTACTGCTTAAACTTTCTCCATCTAGAACACATTTGGTTTAACAAGGCTCCTCTTCAAATACACATTCCCTTAGGCAACCCTCTCTCCCAAATAAAAGACCATATATGGTAGTCTCACGTGGTCTCACTTATGTGCTACTTGTGCAGCGTGGAGTTCAGAAGTGAATATTCTAATCAGGATCTTGTGACGTTTCTACTAGAAGAATTTCTCATTCTATAGGATAATGAACATTTTGTTAAAATATTTCTCCAATGTCCTCAGGCTCTCACGGCAATCATGCTTTGCCTTCAACTACCTACATTTCCTCATCTTGATTTGACTTTGTTTTGAAGAAAGCAAATTTGCTCCTGTCATCTAACTCTATCAAGGGAGCTTACAATACTCTGTAAGTGGGTAAAGAAATGTTAGCTTCAATTTGTTTTTCTATTTTATAATTTGAAGATGGAAAGGATGAGCTTTCCATTTTTAGTGTGACTCTATTAATTAGCACAGGTCCATTACATTTGTGGATATATCGGACTTTACTTTGGGAACTGACTTTGATATTCAAAGAGGCAAAAATTAATAAGCAAGCATCTACATTACCTTACGCCAGAATTTGGGAGTGCATTTGTCCCTGGTGTCCTCTTCCATGGTGGATTTCTGGCGACCCACCATATCCCCTCCTGACCGTCTTTCCCTCTTCTCTCTAGTCCTCTTTCCTTTGGAATATTTTTGAGTCAGAGGGTGAAATTTTTGTTGCTCCGAACTTACCGGAGTACTTGACCAAAGGTCAAGCCGGCTCACTATGCCCAGCGCTTGAAGATAAACTGGGAGGAGCTAGGAGTGTTCCGGTTATTGGATAAGCAGAGATTCAAGTTGCTGGGTGCTCTTGCTTAATTTACCACAAGCCTCCTCTTGTCCCCTTTGGGCTGTTGTTCATTGACAATTGCTGTGCTCTGAACTGGCGCTATGATGGCCTGTTGTGCGGGGACAGGCAGGTTGTGGTGAAAGCTGCAGTCATGAAAAAGACCATTGTTTAATTTACCCTGTCCCTCACTGGAGCTATGGCAACAAATTCCGTTGGTGAATTAACTATGTCATTGTGTGCCGGCTCAACTGATTATGCTCGTGGAATGACAAACATTTTCTCTCTCTTTTTTTCAAGATAAAAAGTGGTCAAGACCTTGAAGTGTTAATATATAAGTCAGCACTTTCTTTAAACAGGAGAATGAAGATGTAGAAAATAAATCTCTCAAACATACTTTAATTGATTCTAATAAACATGTTATCCTTTCCAAGGAGCTATTCTAAGCACTGTTGATGATGAATTTGTGCATTTTAACAATGTAGTCTTCATAATTTGTATCAAGGTGATTTTCCCTCAGATAACTCTGGGGGTTAAAAGAACTCTTTAAATATGCATGTCCTTGGGCCTTTCTGGGAAAAAGATTGATTTTAAAACTGGCTGCACCAATGTGTGATGGGAATTCTGACTGCTGTTAGTTGCCTCAATTCAGAATGAAGACTGCTGGTCACCTAAATTCGCCCTGGCCAAATCAAGATTTTCACTGTCTCATCCTAGCAGGAAAAGTCTTGGTAGCTTTCTCCTATACTCCCAACAACAGGACAGTAAAATGTACTCTGATCGGTTGAAGGATGCTTTTTAGCTTTTCCCTCTGTCCGTTTATCCTGCACCTTCTCCATCTGGGTGCAGCGCCAGTTGCTGGGGGAGCTCTGTTGCGAGTTTTCTAGTGTGGTAGTGTGTGGTGTGCTGACCTGCTAAGATAGCATCATATTTCCCAGGATCCCCTTCCCTTAAGGCTCTGGGTAGAGGTGGCCAAATCAGGAATTTGCATAAGATTTGGAAGGTGGGAGTAAATCAGGAGCCTTTACTTTCCAGAGGGTGCTGTGTTTAGGTATGGTGACAAACGGGTTTAAGTGACAGCAGATCCTGCTTGTCTTCCACTCTCCTTTGCTTTGTGTACAGATCTCTTTCTGACTACTGATCTTGTTGACCACAGCAACCCAAGGCCCACCACTGGACACGTGGCTGCAGCCCACAGAGGTAGGAGCATCTTCTTACGGGTTTCTCCACTGGCCTCCTCTTTCATATGGGCAGCTGGATGTGCTGGACCACTCAGACCGAATGATGGATGGCTTCTAGCACACTCCAATTCCCTCCCCCAATGGGGCTACAACTAATTCCCGGGATAGATTGCTTCCTCCACAGCTCATGGTGGCTCTGCTCCCCAGATACTTATTTTTCCAAACAATATGAGAACTGTAAGGAGACAATCCTCAGCATGGGAGTTCAGGAAGAAAACCCTGTGGAACTTTAATCTAAATACATCTGAGGAGTCCATGGTAATAGATGTTTTATTTATATCAGATCTCTCCCCACAGTTCCCTGTAGCCCTCACCCTGCAAAGCCTCTTTGCATATTTAAGCAGCTGGCTTTGCCTTCTCCCCCCATTTGGCTTCCCCTCACTTCATTCTTAACCCCACAGATCATGCTCCCAAAGAATAGAGGCTGGGATTGGCCATCGGAGTTAAGCCGCATTCCAGGGGTGGGTTTCTAGGTACTGAATTTAAAAAAGGAAAAAAACAAACAAAAAAAAAACACAAAAAAAAAACTTCTGGGCACATTATTTCTTTCAGGGTGATTCCCTGGATCCATTAAAATGATAGCCCAACTTGACGCGGCACAGATAGATTGATTCAAATAGAAAGTTTCTCCGAAACTAACTGAAGCCTGGTTCACGTGTCAGGGAAAATCATCCACCTCTATTTGTGCTGGTTTGCTTTTCTCAGTAATGGAAAAATCACTCTTGTGTCATCAAGGCCCAGTGGTTCAGTAGAGAGACCTGTTTTGAAATTGCCTCTTGCTGTCATCAGCAAGTGCATTTGATTATATTTCCAACCTCCTTGCCTCACATCTAAAAGAAGGATCACTGCCAATTCCCTAAGTTAATTCCTGCTTACGGTAGGTGATTATTTGTCATGAACATGAGAAAGATAAGAGGATAGATTTTGATTAATTATGACTATAAAACAAAGAGAATGGAGACAGGACCACCAATACAACTATATATTTTATTCTTTTATCACAGATCTAGTTGGGTCAGTAAATTAAGCCATCTCTTGGATTATGAAGGTGTCTATTATCTGAATATATACCAGTTGCTTTCTGTGGTCTTCTCTACTTTTGAGAGTCTCATGAACTGAAATTATCTTGCTGATCCATATCAAAAATTCTATAGCACTGTAGGGTGACTATAGTTAACAGCAATTTCTTGAATATTTTTAAATAGCTAGAAGTGAGAATTTTGAATGTTCCCGACACAAAGAAATGATAAACGATTGAGATAATGGATTTGCTAATTACTTTGATTTGATCATCACACCATACCCCCTAAGTATATATGACTATATGTCAATTAAAAATAATAATTAAGAAAAGAGAAAGAAAAAACTTCTCTGCAGTCTACCACAAGGGGTGCAACAGAGCTCTGAGAATTGCCCTGCCCCACAAAGTTGGAAGTAGGTTGGCAACAGATCTCAGCTACCCTCTGTGGCACTTTGTATGAATTTTAAAAAGGTGCCTGCTTTGGGCTGAAGCAGCCCCATGTGGTGAGGCTCTTGTATTCTCCCGGTCTGCAGGGAGGCTTTTCAGCATCTGGCTTTCAGAGAAAGGGAGTTGGTGGAGAAGGAAACTGTATCAGCTCCATCATGGGAGATACACATCTGAATTTGGGTGAAAAGTGTCCCTTGGGCCAGGGGGTATTCTAGACTCTGAGAGATGGTCAACTAGGCCTCAGCTCCAGGGCTAGTAGACCACCTTCCTTTTGAACAAATTCCCCAGCAGCACTGTTTACCTTCTTAGTACTTCACTAGTAGGCAGGTGGTGCCCTGAGTCATGACCTTGGGTCCCATTTTAAGGGTCCTGCTTTGGTTCTCCTCCTCTGAAGAGTCCCTGGGGCCAAGGAGACAAGGCATACACCTGGAGATACCCACTTTCTTCTGGAACACTCTGGAGTTCTCTGTACAAATGACCTGAGCTTGTGCCCAGGGCCTCCTTGGCCTCCCTTTTGGGGGTGACCTCACTGCAGAGTTGCAAGTTCCTGGGCACAAGGGGTGGTCAAGCAGGGACCATTAGCAGGATGTAAACAGACGCTAGGTGTCTGGCCTAGCTCCACCCTGTGGTGTGGGACAGAGAAGGAGTTCTGTCCCCCTTCTTTCCAGAAAGGAACTCCAAGTCACTTGGCCTCTTAGGTCATTTACAAGGTGTGTTTGTCAAGCTAGACAAAAGATGGAATTTATTTACTTTTTTTTAATTGTCACCTTATTTATTATTTATTGTCACTTTGTCACCCTCGGTAGAATGCCGTGGCATCATAGCTCACAGCAACCTCAAACTCTTGGGCCCAAGTGGTTCTCTTGCCTTAGCCTCCCAAGTAGCTACAACTACAGGCACCTGCCACAATACCTGGCTATTTTTAGAGATGAGGTCTCCCTCTGGCTCAGGCTGGTCTTGAACTTGTGAGCTCAGGCAACCTGCCCACCTCGGCCTCCCAGAGTGCTAGGATTACAGGCGTGAGACACTGTGCCCAGCCAGGAAGATGGAATTTATACATATGTGCATATAGCATGATTTCCCTATGGCTATGGGAATTCCATTTATGCACAGATGTTAGAGGCAGAGCCAACTAGAGTTATTCTAAATTACAGTGGAAATGAATGAATTGGCATTTTTGGTGATTTTAATTATTATAAAGTTAATAACAGTCTGTCATCAAAAGTCCCATCATCTCTGAATATATGAAAAATATGATTTTCTGAATCTGAGTGGCTGAGGGCTAGACTCTGGACTGAGGTAGAGTAATTTTTTTTCACCCTAACATAGTTCTTGGTACAAAGTAGTTGCTTTAAAAATGATTGTTAAAAAGCTGAGCACAGTGGCTCATGCCTGTAATCCTAGCATTCTGGGAGGCTGAATGGCTTGAGCTTAGGAGTTCAAGATCAGCTTGAACAAGAGTGAGACCTCATCTCTACTAAAAGTAGAAAAACTAGCCAGGTGTTATGGCAGGTGCCTATAGTCCCAGCTACCTGGTAGGCTAAGGCAAGAGAATCACTAGAACCCAGGAGTATGAGATTGCTGTGAGCTATGACACCATAGCACTCTACCCAGGGTGACAGAGTGAGACTTTGTCTCAAAAAGAAAAAAAAAAAAAAAAAAAAAAGATTGTTAAATGAATAGGTAAATCCCTGAGGCATTTTGTAACTGTCCCTCATCATTTGCTGTGTTTTTGCTGATTAACTGGACTGTATATAGAAACTCTTTGACTAGTGACTTCATCCAAGGCTTCTTAGGGGATCTTAGCTCCAAGATGAAGTTAAGGAACAGATGAGGAGAGAGTACCCTCCTTGGTCCTGGAGGAAAGTGATTATTGATGACCCTTGCATTTTTGTTTTTGCTGATCTGCTGGAATTAGCTATCAATAGTTCTGGAGAAGAAATGCAAAGTAATTTGCATTTCTAACATATGGACTACAATCATAATCCATCCATGTGATGTGAAGACATGTACAAATTCAAGAGCGCTATGTAGGTATTTTGCATATTAATGTTTCCATTTGATTTATTGAACAACTGTGTCAAACCTGAAGCCAGGTGAAAAGTAAAGACAATTATGACAGTACCAACCTTCTTAGAATTAGAAATCAGTATATGAGTGCTGTCAAACTGACTTAAAATAATCAATTTTACCACCCCAACTCATCATGCTGTATTCCTTTACCCTGCTTTGTATAATACCAATCACCAAGGTATATGTTATATTTATTGGTTTATTGTGTCTGTCTCTCCCAGCAGAATGTAAGGGCAGGGACTGTGCTTCATTGCTGACATCCCCAGTTTCTAGAATAGTGTCTGGCACACAGTAAGTATTTAATAAACATTTTGTTAATGAAAAAATTACTTTGGTATTTAAATTGCACTATTTTTTTTCTTGCTCAACATGGCTTTAAGTGGATAGGAAAATAGTGCAAAGAAAAGAAACTTGATTTCAAAGTGAGAGATACACCTGAAAGAATTGGAAGCAGATAAATAGTGGTGAGGATGGAGTTAGGATCTTGGAGAACAAATGGTGTCAAAAATATATATATATATCCATTGAGAAATTGCAGGGAACAAGAATCTTTGGGACTTATTAGCTTTCTTCTTTTTTTAATTACTATTAAATCATAGCTGTGTACATTAATGTGATCATGGGGCACCATACACTGGTTTTATAAACAGTTCAACATATTTTCATCACACTGGTTAACATAGCCTTCCTGGCATTTTCTTAGTTATGTATTAAGACAATTATATTCTACATTTACTAAGTTTCAAATGTACCCTTGTAAAATGCACCGCAGGTGTAATCCCACCAATCACCCCCCCTCCACCCACCTCCCCCCTACCTCTCCTCCCTCTCCCCCTTCCCCCTATTCTTAGGTTATAACTGGGTTATAGCTTTCATGTAAAAGCCATAAATTAGTTTCATAATAGGGCTGAGTACATTGGATACTTTTTCTTCCTTTCTTGAGATACTTTACTAAGAAGAATATGTTCCAGCTCCATTCACGTAAACATGAAAGAGGTATTATTAGCTTTCTTTTTAGACATACAGTAATTTTATTTGCAGTAATTTGGTGAAACAACCCAGCTCCAGGCAAATAAATATATTGAAAGTTTATTGATTCATTAGGCCATTAACTAAACTTTTCTAAGCTGTTAGAGTGATAAGCCAAGTAACTCAGAAACTGTTTCCTATCCCCCACCTCATAACAATTATTTTGATGGATTGCTGGGGGTTTGCAGACATTTTCCTCATTGTCAGAACTGACTTTCTGCTTGGTATGGAACTGAGCATGACGTATTTTGTAATTGCCTCTATGTCTTTCTCATGGTTTTTTGTGGTTTGCCAGCAACTTTTGCATGATGCAAGATTTCTATGCTTGACTTAAGAGCCTGGCCCATTATATCTTTCTCTTTTTCCCTTCCCTCTTCTCCATTTTAAACGAGAGTCAGTACTTTCAAATGTGAATTCTGAAGAAGTCATTTTGTGGGAGGGGCCATAGGATTTCTTAAATCATTTTCCTGATCTTCTGGAATTAACTTCTCAGTGAAGGGTCTTAAAGAATTTCTAAGAAATTTTCCACCTCTAAATGTTCATGACCATGGGACATGTAACTACTTCAATTCATGATTCAAAGAAAAATACACTTGGATGTCCTGTGCTATCTATGAGGGAAAGGCCCTGACCATACACTGAATCTGTTGGCACCTTGATCTTGGACTTACCACCCTCCATAACTATAAGTAATACATTTATATTGTTTATATATTACCCAGCATAAGGTATTTTTAATAGCTACTTGAATTGACATATACCTGTCAAAGTCATCTATAGATTCAATGTAATCCAAATCAAGATTCCTACAAGTGTTTTGGTGGAAATTGACAACTGATTCTAAAAAATTACATGAAATTGAAAACACCTAGATTGGCCAAAATAATTTTGGAAAGAAGAAGAGTATCGGAGAACTCGGACTTTCTGATATTAAGACTTAATATAAAACTCCTGTAGTTAAAACTGTGGTATAGCCAGTACAATAGACACATAGAGAAATGCAACAGAGGGCCAGGCACAGTGGCTTATGCCTGTAATCCCAGCATTTGTGAGGCTTAGGCAGGTGGATTGTCTAAGCTCACAGGTTTAAGATCAGCCTGAGCCAGAGCAAGACCTTCTCTCTAAAAATAGCCCGGCATGTGATAGGTGCCTGTAGTCCCAGCTACTTGGGAGGCTGAGGCAAGAGAATCACTTAAGCCCAGGAGTTTGAGGCTATGACACCATGGCACTCAACCAAGGGAGACAAAGTGACAGTCTGTCTCAAAAAATAAATAAATAAATAAATAAATAAATAAATAAATAAAAAGAAATGTAACAGAATAGAAAATCCAGAAATAGACTCACATGTATGTGGTGAATTGACTTGCAATGAAAGTGACAAGGCTAGCTAGGCACTGTGGTGGGTGCCTGTAGTCCCAAGGCTAGCTGGGCACTGTGGTGGGTGCCTGTAGTCCCAGCTACTTGGGAGGCTGAGGCAAGAGAATTGCTTAAGCCCAAGAGTTGGAGGTTGCTATGAGCTGTAATACCACGGGACTCTACCCAGGGTGATACAGTGATACAGTGAGACTCTGTCTCAAAAAAAAAAAAAAAAAAAAAAAAAAAAAAAAAAAAAAATAAATCTCAAAACCACAA